>JAKJJM010161982.1:0-12654 GCA_021901965.1 Pipa carvalhoi
CCTCTCTATCCACCCCCTATCCCCTCTCTATCCACCCCCTATCCCCTCTCTATCCACCCCCTATCCCCTCTCTATCCACCCCCTATCCCCTCTCTATCCACCCCTTCCTCTACTTTTCTCATCTCCCTGGCTCCATAGTAAATTGGGAATTCGCCACCCGCCTCCCCTTTTAGCACAGAGGGAGCCTGGAAAGCCCCTTCTCTCCCCATTATATTTAAGAAACAGTGACCGGAAGATGAAAGTGAACTCTGCTGGACCATTGTGTCTGTGAAATGGGAATCCAGTGACTTGACTAATTAAAATCCAATTTTAACATTTTTTTTCCTATTATTTGTAATATGAAAGCCTTTCTCTATCCTGTAGAGAGATTAGCCATTAAACGCCAAAAACTTTATTTTAAATGCTGCCTGGAGGTGCCAGCCCTGCCCCACTGTTCTCTGAATTGCTTGGCTGTGCCCATTTATGTGCAGTCACATTAAAGTAAAAAGCCATTCTTTCCCTGTCCGGGGAAACTCGATGAGAACCTTCTTTCTCCTCCCGGATTATGTAGAGTCACTTTCTAGTCAGTCCCCCATGATCCAACTCCAGAATAGATTTAATCAGCATTAAGGGTATTGCTTGTCCCTCACTGCCTTGGTTAAAGTGGTTACTGGATGCTTCGCACCAGTCTAACGTTTCTGTTTACCTTTTACCAAGACTGGGGCAGGTCACTAGGAATTGACTTTTAAGAGAAATTCGAGGCGTTGGAAACAGCAGGAAAAAAAAAAAGGCACTTGATGGACTCGGCAGGAAATGCAGATTCATTTAGGGTTTGGAGATGAAATTGTTACAAAAAGCAATTCGTTGAGTAATGCATCAGATAAATCAATTTACATAAAGGTATGATGCATTTGGGTACACACGGATAATGGCTTTTAGAGTGGTTCTGTTTCCCAAGTCTTAGTGTTTTGTTACAGCTTAATAGGTACAATTCTGATTATGGCATATTATGTGGTTTATTCACTGCCCTTTGCAAATCACTGAGGGGTGGAGGGAGCTGCAGATGCTTTTGTCACCACCAACTTTAGAATTTTCCTGCAAACCTGAGTCCTAGTTGAGATCAATGTGCATGTATAATACTCTGCAGAATGTTGCCTGCTCGGGTGCACTGGCATTCCCATTATATTACCACTTGTTGCAGCTGCTGCAGAATTTCTTGGAGGGGAAAGGATTCAGTGTTATATTCCTACAGTGGAATGGTAACTGCATTTAAGAGGTTCTGTTTCACCTGGTCATACCCAAAGAGCTGGAACTTTCTTATATTGGACCGTTTTTGCATATAGATACATTTTGTGATTAACTGTACAGTTTGCAGTACATATTGAAGTTTAATAATTTCTTAACTGTAACAGTGGTTGACAAACTATTGGCCCTTCATTTGTTAATGAATTACTTCTCAGAGTGACTGCGAGTTGTGTTTCAACAACAGGTTTATGGCAGCGGGATGTATGTCTACTAGTGTATTTGGCAGGTTAATTTTATTTTTGCTTTACTCTCTGCAGCCTGTCTCCTTCTCAAGTATATCAGTTTTAAATAGGACAAAACTGTATAATGGCGGACTATCAGCTCCATTTGCAGCTAATTTAACGCCCCTCTTTATCCACTGAAATTGTGTTGACAGTCAGATGTGTTTCATTTCACCAGCAGCCTCCATTGTGTCTTTTCTGACTTTATCAGGAAATGGGAAGCCTTTTGAGGGCAACTGTCCATTGCATTTAAATTGCTGATCAAGGACAGATTAGTGAGACAAAAGTGGTTTTGTGTTTGTACAGCAGGTTAGTAAGGAGTCATAAAGTTTAGATCTCCTATTTATTTGGTCCTCATTTCAAACCAAACTTCCATTGATCGACTTAAAAATCAAATTAGATTTCAGCTGATCCAACAATAACAAGGGATTGATTAGTGCAGCCACCAGAACAAAACACAAACATTTTGAAATGTGAAGAACCTGCCTAGCGAGTTTCCACTCTACCTTCATTCTCTACACAGAACATTGACGATTTTATTATTGATTTAATTAGTTTCGCTTTAGATAGGGAAGTTAAGTTTTGCATGCAATTATTTACCTGCCTTATCTGAAAAGGCAGTATTATTTTTTTTTCTGGAAAGCCTGACATGGTTTCAGATAAAAGTTGTTGCTTATCATGAGTGGGATCTGTTAGGTGGCACCGTCTAGGTGAGCAGGCTCACTGACCCCAAACAAAGTAAACAAGTGTTGGTGTTATTACAGTAGCAACATGGGGGCAGAATAAATACAAACTTATCTGCCAGTTGAATTGCACTTGATAACCTGTTTCACTTTTTTTCTGGTCTTTATTTCTATCTTTTTTTTTTTTTCTCTAGATCATGGTGAATCCAGGTAGCAGCTCTCAGCCACCCCCTGTCACTGCCAGCACCCTCTCCTGGAAAAGATGTGCTGGTTGTGGGGGTAAAATTGCAGATCGATTTTTGCTCTACACGATGGATAGCTACTGGCACAGCAGATGCTTAAAATGCTCTTGCTGTCAGGCTCAGCTTGGGGAGATTGGGACTTCCTGTTATACCAAGAGTGGCATGATCCTCTGCAGAAATGACTATATCAGGTGGGTTCAAATCTTCAACATCCAGCTGTTAAAAGTATAAATGGATACTGGGTATGTGTTCCCTGTTTTTTCATTCTTCAACAGAACTTAAACCAGACTTGTCCAAACTCATATCTTCAGCTGTTATCGGACTACTAGTCCTAGCATCCCTTAACATTTGAAGGTTTGTTGGGTTATTCTGGGATTTGTAGTCTGAAACGATTGGAAGGTTGGACAAGCTTTAACCAGTTTAGGAGTGATCAGTGTTAACTATTCATATATACAATACAAGAATAATTTTCTCGGGGTTAGACAGGAATGCAGGTAAGGGTTGCAAGTGTCTTTCCATAAGTTGGTTTGACATCTCTTGCAAAATGATCTGTACTTGTATGTTTGTTGCTGTAATAGAATTCCTAATATACTGTGTGGCTAGGAAAGGATGTTGGAGGATCTAGTTGAAGCAACAGGCTGGTTTTCCAGACAAGCCTCTTAACTCATTAAACTGAAAAGGTATTGGGTGGATTAGATATTTAATGTAAGTAAACAGTTTAATACACTTTTGCACCTGAATCCTTACTACTACCCAATTAAAATCATGTCTGGTTGCGCAATTTTCTTCATAAATAATTATTCTGATATAGAATTAGAGCTTAATTTAATTTGATGCAGTGACTGCCTTAATTGACTGCATATACAAATACTTGTTTTTTTTTTAATTGCTGTTGCTTAGTAAATTGCCTTCTGCCTAGTGCTTTTCAACTATAAGTATAAATATATATCTCAGCAACCCCTTTGTTAGTATGATGATAGAAAATGTAGTTTAGTAATCATTGTTGTTTTAATAATGTTTCTTATGCAACTTTATCAACACCTAGAGTGTGAGCCATCATCAGTTTGCGTGGTCAGCTCAGTCCTAGCTGTTCTGAGTATGTGTCCTGAAACTGTATCTCCACTGTCCATTTTGCTTGGAAAAAGTGGCAGAGTATAACATTTGCACATGCAGCAGGTATGGAACTGTGATAGAACTTACTGGTGCTACTAATGCTCCTGTAAGCTTGACAGAATTTTAATTAAATTGAGCAAAGCCATTGGAAGAAATGTCATTTGCTTTAATTGGGGAAAATTGACATTGCTTTCCTGAAACACTGTATGCTACATATGTATCTGGCAAAAAAACTCCATCAAACAAAGCATCGCCCTGGTTAATGCTAATTACTGAGTGTGTGGTTTCTATTCTGCGGGCATGCTAATCTAAACATTTTTATGGTATCAAGACATAGGTTTATACCTATTGTATTATATTTTACCTTTGTGTATTTAGTGTAGTGGTGTGAGTTGTAATTCCTGCAGGGCCACTCAGACCAACTGTCGGCAGGGTTTGGTTACATTTACTCACACAATTTTAAGCAATTTATTATGAAAATTTGACCAGTTAGTGTAAGTTGCACACCCCGATAAATTGCTGGTCAGTCTACGTGTTTGACAATGAGAGATTTTTAAAGTTACCATCTGCTATATCGGCATTTGTGTTTATATATTGTTTTTTTTAATAATATGAACTTTGTGGTTACATTTCACCATCAGTTAGTAATAATTAGCAATTTGAATGATGCAGGCTACAGATGCTTACTGTATAATTCTGTATTTTCAGTCCACGTAGCAAAAAGAAATGGTGTGTTTTGGTGTAATTTGTAAAACATTTGGATGACAAATGTTCTTTAAACAAATAAATTGCTGTAGGAAGGATAAGCTTATGGTTATCAGACCATACTTAGACTGGCACAATATGCAAATGAACAGCTGTGATGGGTCAGATGGCCATGTGTGTTGTGTTTTTTTGTGAACATGTTGTATGCAACTCCAAGCATACAGTTCTCGCTCTACAGTTTTAGTCTTTGAGTGTACAATCAGTCAACATATCCATGTTCCACACTGTTCCCAACTTACAAACTATGCCAGACCGTGAGCAGAGTGTGGTCTAAACATGAAAACATAAACATCAGAAAAAAAATCTGCCAACGTAATGTCTAGACCATTTCAGTGTACCTATACTATGTTTTATTTTGTTTGAATTTAAACTCATGTGACCATTCAGAGACTGAAATCTCCACAATTTGTACCAACAAAATCGCTTGTAATGATGAAAATAAGATGTTAGGACAGGACAAAGGACAAATGGATTTCTGGATTGGGGTTTTTAATGGCTCATCATGCACTGAAGTAAAGTGCTGGGCAAATGTCTTTGGAGCTTGTGATGTGAGGATATGATTGTGCCTTTGAAAAGCACCTTCTGAACAAGGCCAAGTAAAGTGCTCCTGCTTTCCCCTTCATTTCAAGCACAAGGGGGGAGGGAATCCACCTCTCTTCCATTAATGAAAGTGCTTTTGGTGGGAGACTGACATGCAGCTCACAATCATAGATTCGAGATAAAACAGCCTGACAGTGAATACACACAATTAAAAGCTTTAATTAGTGACTCCTCCATTTTCTTTTAGTCCTGATAGGTTTTATCTAATGAGATCTGGGCCCTGGCTTAGATCTGCTCAGAATGACGTGTCCAAAATGAATGAGAGCTGCATCGCAAACAAAACATTTAATTAACAAAATTGGCCTGTAAGAGAGGGATTATTAACCAGGACTGAGGCTTTAGTCTCTTAAAGAGCCAGAGCTTGAGCACTGGGAAACATTAAAAGGAATTGGAGCAGGGAGCTTGTTGAGATGATTACTAAAACCTAGAATCTCCATATTTCTTAATTGCCATTACTTTTATGAAGGTACATACATCCCATCAAGGTTTAACCCTGTGAGCTCTGAATCACATGTTGTATGCTCCCCCTTCTGATGGTTACATACTACCCAGTCGAGAAGGTGGTTGCACACTTAAACGTACATGCAGGTCAGTAAGAGGTACTCCTTGGCTGGGGTGTCCCTTCAGTTTTGTGCTGTGTGATACCATTTATTGTAGTTGGAACCCTTGTTTGTAGAAGTAGATCTTTAACCCCTATTCTGCCTCAAGTAAAAGCAGCACATTCCATTGCTGCAGCCTTCTGTTGTCTTTAGAACTCTTAACTCCCTAACTTATGGCTGAAATAATTATGCTAGTTGCACCTTTTAAAGGGTATATTAAGTGTTTAGTAATATTATTCTAGAGCAGGAATGATTGACAGCGCTGTGTCCTAAAGAGCATGCGGTTTGCTGGTTTATATTGGTAATTGCACCAGCACAGCAGTAAAGTCTGCTTTTCTTTGGGGGTAAATATTGTGTCCACTTTCTCACTGCAGTGTCTGCTCTCCCTCTTTTATTAAGTACTGTACATTTAAGGAGTGGTAGCCTTTTTATTTTCAGTTCTTTTCGGTGGTTTAATAGGTCTCCAAGAGACACCATGCAGAGAGTTAATTTCCCTTGTAATCAACAGCAAGCTGCTATATTCAGAGAATGCTGTCCCTTTAATTGAACAGGGTAGGTAATTAAATGGCATTTTTCCAATAGGACGTGCTAGGTAAATCTAATAGTTGGTTATTTAATATCACTTTGAAGTCTGCCCACTCAAGCACAATGACAGCACAGGAGCATGTGAACTATTAGCTAGGAGAGAGGGAAAAAAAACCTGGATCTCAAAAATTAATTAAATCGCATGCAATTTAGGGGGAACGTTTATCTTGATTTGTCATAACAGAATTAATTCAAGGCCTCCAATTCACTTGGGGGCAGATCTGTTACTCTGAATTAACCAAGCGTAATTTGGTATTTTTTTCCTCTCTAATGCAGCTCCAGTCATTATGTACAAGCTTTTTTCACCCCGAAGTATCGATAGCTTTTTAAGGTGTCTTAGACTTCAGTTTGTATGATGCACTTTTTAATGGATTTGGCATTGCCTTGTACTATTTAATACACCTCATTAACACTTAGTATGCTAGTGGTGGTGACAGCTGTTCTGTATAGGAGTGTATTGCATTAAAGAGAAGAATAGACTGTGTAAAAAAAAAAAATAGCCATTTCAGATTAAGTCCAAAAATAATATTCTTGGTCCGGTCCTTGTGAGCATAAAAGTTGATGTGATAAGGCAGAGGTCATTGCTTCATAACCTGAAAATATGCAATGTGTGACTCTTCAACACAGCAAGTGTTATATGGTGTGGTTGTGATCTGCTGCCAAAACTCATTTTCTTCTTTGTGTGTTTGGGTTTAGGCAACATGAGTGAATGTACCCTTTAATAGGTATCTTATTAAGTTGTTTGGGGCGGAGGCACTATGTAACGCGTAAATAGCATTTTGGTCATGCTAATTTGGGTATCCTTTAGAGACTATAATAAGCCAACCTATTCTTTCAACCTAAACAGTTTACATTTTTATTTGGGATTTTCAAATGCTGAACCATTCATTATTTATTTATTTTATTTATTTTTTACACATGCATTAATCACAGGTACATAGGTCTGTTTTTTTTTTGTTTTTTTTTCAATGAAAACAATGATCTGCTTCTAATTGTAAATGGTTTCAGTGAATTAGACACATCTTGCAGTTTGTGATTGATTGCATTCCCCAAATGCTAAAATATTAACAATCTCCTCTGTTCTGAATACCTTAATAGAGAAAACTGAAACCATTTCTGTCATCTCAATTAAGGAGTCCCCTGACTTTAATTAGCCTGACCTGGGGTGTCTCTCCCCCTATTGCTGGAGTTGAAGTGAAGGGAAAAAAAAGCCCATTAAAGTCCAGACTGAGACTGATAGCTACTTAATTGAGCACCTAAAGCCTCCAGCCTTTTAAATCAAACACTGTCCTGCACAATCCCCTGGTTAGATAATTAACTCTCCAGCCTCACAGAAACTATGTGAAAACAAGTTTTCAGAAAAGGCTACAGTTACATAGTTGCCTTCATTCTTGGCTCAAAGTGAAAAGCAATTACTTCCCTTAATTTACAAGGGTTTACATTCTGTGAGATTTTTCAATTTCTAGAAAATGATATAATTGAATATTAGGCCTATACAAACTAATGTGAATATTCCCACAAAAGCAAATTGCTCTTTCTTATATACGGGAGCGTGAGAAAGGGAAATGCAAACATATCTTTCTGGACAACATTAGGGAAATTAGGTTTGACCTACTAATGACCTTAATGCTCTAAGACTGATAACCAACATCTAGGCAATTAAGTGAGAACAAAAGACAGTATTGTACTATGTAGCTTGTATGATCCAGCCTAGCTATAAGCTACAAATACATAAAGACATAATGGCTGCCAAATGCAGATTTCCAAGTTAATTTTCATATGTGCAAGCTTAAGTAGCAGTCTTTAATTATAGCTAGTTGCAGACTAGGCCAGATAAGACTAGGTTTGGCGGTGTATTTATTCTCCATTTGCTAAGACTTTGAAATCGGGAGGATATCTCCTGTTATATATAGATTAATGTCTTTACTGGAAGATTAGATTTAGAAAACGTAGCAACACGGCCTTACACTAGCCTTTTGGAGTAACCCTTCCCAATCATATAGCATTTTGGATCAATGGAGCTGGAATTATTTCACCAAAGGTGAAAATTCACAAACATAGGTGCAGATTTGCAGTGGCGGTTTAGCACAGAGTAACCAATCTGTAATTAGATTTTATCAGTTTCTTACAGTTGTATTAAAAATGTAATTTTTTTTCTATATTCTCACCCTATAATTGCTATTAGAAATGATTAGAGATGTGCTTGTAAGTAAAGTGATGGTTTGTGCAGGGAAGCATCTGCACAAATTAAGGAGCTAGTAACCTACCTCCCTAAATTTCTCCTGCTTACTCCCATTTCTTCACATTTGCTATGTGACTAATACTAATGCCATCACTAGCAATGACTACTTGTACAAATGGTAAAAAGTGTATTCCCAGGGTAGTTGTAGAGGTTTTGGTACACCTTGTCTTTCTGACTGCAAGTATCAGAAGGAGCTGGCACATACTGAACCTATTGGTACCAACTGACCAGTCCTACTAGGAATTTCCTCTTCGTTCATCCCTATGTAGTTGCACACAGGTATCCTGAAGTCACTCCCATGAATGTGCACCTAACATAGAGAGTAAATATAGTCTCACATGAAAATCTACATGCAGTCACATGATGTGACTACAAAACTATAATATAGTCACATGCTATTTATTTGGTGCTAGAATTGCCCAAACACTAGTGTTCAAAATGCCAATGTACATGAATCTTTAGGCTGGTGATACACAGAGCAATTTATTGCTGTTACTTTTTTATTTTTAGAAAAGTAGGCTGATCAGTTGTATAAAACAGCTCCTGAACCATTTGCCACTGGTGATTTCTCATGTGATTTTTGAATCCTTGTGTTACAGAAACACCTGTATAGGAGCTTTTATCTATATGTCCAGTGTATATACACTATAAGAAATCTTTTAAAGGAATAGCAAGACCTCAGAATGAAAATGCATAAAATGCTTTTATAGTTAATATATTTTTTAGTGTGTACTTCCAAATATTCTAAATTGTGTTGATAAAAAGTGATATTTAGCTATTTGAATTTAAAAACTGGGCTTTCGCCACACTTCCTGAATATGTTTTATCTAAGGCACCATGGCAAACAATAGAGATTGGTGAGGTCTATTAACAGCATGGCTACTATCAGTAAAGATGATAAAACATGCAGAAGGCAGTAAAAATCATAACATAGTAACAGTTTATAAGGCTGAAAAAAGACACAAGTCCATCCAGTTCAGCCTATTTACCTGCAATGTTGATCCAGAGGAAGGCAAAAAATCCATGAGGCAAGAGCCAATTATCCTCATATTAGGGAAAAAAATTCCTTCCCGACTTCAATATGGCAATCAGAATAAATTCCCTGGATCAAGATCCCACCCACCTTTAGTTATCTAGTACCCATAACTTGTAATGTTCTTACACTGAAGGAAAGCATAAATGATAACAATCACAAAATATTTTTTCAAGTGCTGGATTTGATTACTTGCCATGGCAATTCAAATGGGAATATCTAATACTTAGGAGTAGGGTTGCCAACTCACCCCTTTAAAATAAAAATGTACATACTGAGTAACAATTTGTTTAAATGCATGTTGTGTGGCTGCCTAAACAGATGAAATTATTTTAGATGCATGCTACAGATTGCAAGTCCTTACCACAGCATCTGGAATTTATATGTTTTCAGTTATCAAGAGATGAGGTTTAAACCATATTTGGGAGAGTGCAGGGATTTTTCAATGATGCTCTGAATTTTGCCCTCTCTTTATCCCTTTTCTATCTTTTATACTGAATAAAGCACCATTTGTGAACCAAGAAAAGTTCAGGAAAGTCTGCCAACTCCCCAAAACTATGTACTAAGTAGCAGCTGACTTCATAGAAAGTTACATATACAGACAGTCGCACATTTTTAATGCAAAAACGAATCTATAGATATACAAAATAAGAGTAAAATAGGACTGCTACATCAGCAACTTCTTCTGTTACACACCCCATGAGACACTAATTCCTATAAGTAGAGATATTCCCTTTAATTATGAAAGAACTTAAGTAAACAATATCTAGTCTAGCAGATGAAATGGCAGTGTTCTTTTGTTTTTGGTGATTCAACTAATGGAAAGGAAGTTAAAAATTATAAATAAGCACATCCTTGAAAGCAAAGCCTGTGCTCTGTCAAAACAAATATTTTAAGCTCTATCTTTGTTTTTTGAAATATGCTATTGCCTCTGTTGTGACATACACTTTATTGGGAGAACAGTATCTACTGCAGAATCACTACTGTTGGGTGAGAATCACATTTATTATCTGGGAATGGTAACATTTAATTAACTTGACTTGTATAATGAAAGGTCAGTGGTACAGCTGATTTTTGGTTATAGTTCTGCTACGGTGGAGATCCTCAGTGTGTTTTTTTTTCTTTGTTAGGGGATTTGATGTGACATAGAGAAATTATGTCCAAATATTTGAAAGGGGGTTATTTAATTTTATAACTAGGTATTGACTTCTTGTAATATAGTGTGTTTGTTTTTATTAATATGGGGGTACGGGCTATAAGCTCATGACCAAAACCATGGAGATAATTCCCATTTAGTGTGGTGTGTGTGTGTGTATCTATCCTATCTATCTATCTATCTATCTATCTATCTATCTATCTATCTATCTATCTATCTATCTATCTATCTATCTGAGATGTGTGTGTGTGTGTGTATATATATATATATATATATATATATATATATATAATCAGTGATCTTAACTGAAAGTCAAAGGATACTGGGAGTTTTCAACTGCAAGAAAATATAAAGAAATATATACATATATATCTCATTCAGTTCAGTGGTATATTTCATATTGTAAAAGGGCTCTTAAAACCCAAATGGGTGAAATGTCCCTATTCCCAGTACCACAGCCAGCCATTTCCTTGATATTATTACTGGGATGTTTGTTTGGATTAGCTTTAAGGCATCTACAAAAACACAAGTAAACCTGCTAATTGAGAAACCTATAATAATATGCACATGTGCATAATTTCATGTGTTTACTTTATTTCAATTTCTATGCCTTTATAGTTTGTAACTCTTCTGCTCTGCCTTACATACTGGCAACTGAACATTTTCTTTTTAAGTAGTCAAAAACAAGGCAATGTTGTTATTCTTGTCCTTTTACATGTCCTGTATCATTTTCAGTTGCTGTTGTGGCCAACGAGAGTCATTCAGATAAAATAATAAGGCGTCGCTGAAATAAAATTCAAACTATCTTTTTTTGCGACAGCTGTAGAGTTGCAATTTTCACATCCCTGGTCTAATTGATTGAGCTATTAGCTGCCCTCCTTTTGTGATTACTTATAGCTTGGGGTGCATTTTGATCACTATTGGCTTTTTCAAGTAATTGTACCTACTATCAAAGCCCTTAAAACAACCTGTTTAACTGCTGCTTAGTTATTAATAATCTACTGATTTTCAGACTTTCACCCAGATAGTAAAGTTAGAATGCTACAAATGGCCAACCATATTTGTGGAGTACCATCACATTCTTTAGATTCAAATACTTAGAAAAGGAAGATAGTTATATGATCTCTGCTACACACATTTAATAACCACTGCTTATATTTGAGATGTGTAAATCACTCCATTGTAAGTACATTATGGTTTAGGTAGGCTTTTAGGCGTTTTCTAACGCTGTGCTTAAAAATAAAAAAACGCACATTGCGAATCCCTATGTGACTTACCTTGCTTCTGCCACACTAGTGTATGGCGCAAGCACGGCGGAATGCTTCACACCGCGTATTATGCAAATTTGCCCGGCGTATATATGCAACGCGAAGAATGTTACCAGATTTTTGAAGCCGCGAACGCTGCGGGAGCGTTTACACTATGTTGGGTAAGTACAATGGAAAAGCGCGTTTAGAAAATTCACCAGCGTATTTTCTAGAATCGCATTTCTAAAGGCCCAGTGTTTTTAAACGCTTGTGTGGACCGGGCTTTAGTGTATTTCCTTTGCAGTTAAGGACTTTTTGGTTCCTTTTAGTTCACCTCACCCTTAGGTTCTTGCTGAACCGGATTGGTTTTCATGTATATGCTGTACCACCTTCTGAGATTAATATGCAGGTATTTCCCAGGGACAAGTGCCTTAGGTCCCTCTACCCACTCAGTTTATTTTATCTCCATGACCTATGATTGCTTTGTGTTAATGCGGTCTGTTGACCAGAAATACAACTCATATTGGATTGTCATGATTAGTGTGACACACATTACTTGTACACAGTTAAGTGCTATGCTAATCCAAATGACTTTTTTTGTTACTGACCCTTTAAAACAATGGTCCCTAACATTGCTGGATTGGGGACTGTTTTTTCAATGCATGTTGCTTGTTGCATAATGATGACACATTTCCTGTGCACGTATCGCCATCATGTGGCCTGGTAGCAAGGGGGGGTCCATTTACCAGCAGTGGTCTGTGGCCTGGCATTTGGTGAACCTTTTGGGGAAAGACAAGAAAAGGTGCCTGAGGAAGCCACCGGAGAAGGGCAGGTGGCGAAACGCGTTGCATGTCTCCCTTTTCTTATATGCTGTACCAAAGAGT
>JAKJJM010162003.1:0-18219 GCA_021901965.1 Pipa carvalhoi
TTCTACCGAATTGGCATGAAATTCGGATTCGTTCCGAATCGAATTTTTCCTGAAATTCGGAACGAATTCCAATTCGTCCGAATCGATTCGGCCATCTCTAGTCAGAACACATCTCAAATAGAAAGGACTTATATGTTATGTCCCCATTTTAGTTAGTATTTTGTTAATTACCCTTGTCCTTTCGACAAGTAGAGATGTATAGAGATGTAAAAGTCTAAGGGCGAAGTTCGGCCTTTTCGACTTTTATTGAGGATACAAAACTGGGTTCCGATCGAAAAGTATCGATCTAAACCTTTCGATCGTTTTTTTCCGATCGAAACTTTTTGATCTGTTACCGCTGGGAAATTGTTATAAGTCTTATGGCACTTTCCCAGTGGTAACGGATCAAAAAGTATCGATCGGAACCTGATTTTGTATTGTCGACAAAAGTCGAAAAGCCAAAATCGGACCTTTTGACTTTTATAAAGTTCTCCCTAAAGCTTATGTAATCTCCCTACAGAGCCTACAGAAACCCCACCTACAATAACATCATTATTTGATTGTTCCCTGTCACTTTGGGGGTCTTCCATAGGAATTGTTAAAAGTAATAGTTACATGTACATATGGTAAATGTTGACAGAATAGCCTCCAAGTTGATACCCTAGTAAAAATGGAGTCAAAAAAGAGATAGGTTAGAATGGACAGCCAGATGTAGTTGTAATGGACACTTATCCAGGCTAAGGCAGTCTTTGTTGACTAGATGAGTAAGTTATTAGCAGTATTTCGGTTAAGTACAGTGTACTTTTGGTTAAAAAAATGAACTGAGATGTCAAATCTACATACTTAATCCATCTTTGGACAGCAGCTGATGTGGCATGATTCCACACTAAAGACTGTAAACCAGATAGGGACTGATATCATTTCTGTAATGTGCTGCCTGCTTTCCAATCCATCAGCGCTATATACTTTTTTTACTGTTTTTGAGCTATTTACAGTTTAAATTTAACACTGCAGTGTCCAGGAGTCAGTCACTGATTATGGGTGATGGGCAGAGCAGCTATTCAGTGAATCATGTGATCTGCATGCAGCTGATATAAGCGTGAAAGTTGGTACATTTATTGAAATTCATCTTTGCATATTTAAAAGCATTGATTTTAAAAATTTATTTTAGTGTGTAAATATTCTAAAAATTGTATTCAAATAATTAATGTCATTTTGGCAGCAAAATAATTGTAACCATTTGCAGATTGTTCTTTATATGTTTGTGGGAGTGCAGCTGCAAGACTAAATATGGCAGCTGTGATATAAAAGTCTTACTTGCCGGGGACACAGCACTAATAAGCTAATGAACATTATAAATTTCCTAAAGACGTAAAATAATTTTGCTCCTGTTGCAACTCTTAAAAGGACATTGCCACTCAACTAACTAATTTATGAGCACTAAATAGCGTATAATAGCTATAGTCATTAAAAAACAAAGTTTTTTTTTATATTTTTACACATATCATCATATTTATTGAAGTTTTAAAATAATATAGTGAAAAAGATTATCTATAATTTGTGGGGGGTATGTATTAAAAGGTGAACAGTTGCGTAAATGCCCGAATTCATGTCCTTTTGCGACTTCTCCTACCCTGTTTATTTATAAAACCCTGTGAAGTGAAGAATTCACTACCAATTCGGACACTGATAACGGTCCTGGACTTATGGAGCTCTACACATCACTTTCGTGCATGTGCTCAGGTAATTCGGCTATCCAGTAAGTGACAGAGTCTGTCGAAGGAGCGAATTCTGCAAAGCTTTCCGCTCCAAATTCACCTGTTTGACTTCGTCACATCAGAGTGGCAAATTGCGAGGGTGATGGCAGGGCTCCTGTGTTGTGTAACGCGACTATTCATTCAAAAGTGACAATAAACCCTGTGGCCAAGTGAAAACATGAACTAGGGGCAAGGTGACATAGAAATGGATGTATTATTCACCTATACAATCAATGCAGTGGACAGACCCGCGCCTTTCAATTTTGGCGGCCAACCAATCAGTGCAGAGGACAGGGGGGAGGTCAAAAACTTCACCAGTGAGGGTGATATCATTGGCTGCTAAAACCACATGACCCTGTTTTATCTATTAGAGTGCATTTTCTGTTAGTCGCCATTTTGATTACAGTCTGTGAACTGATCACACTGCTCTGTCAGCCCTGATTGTTTCAAAGCAGACAGACACACCATTTCCTAGTGATTTAGCAAAGGGAAAGCTGCTAGATCGATTTGTTAAGGTTGGGGTACAGCAAGATTAGTTAATCTCAGACAATAGTAGTTAGGAATTTTTATATTGCTGCTGTATCTTTATTTTCATTGCCCAAAAGTGTCTTGCTGCAGTTTAGGGGGGGAGTGGGAGGTCAGGTTGTGTACAAGACACTGTTTTTGGCGGAAAAAAAAATCATTTTATATTTCTAATATATTTTTTCTCATTTCAATCCTATATTTGCCTGTTGCATTTTATAGGGATTTAAAAACATTGTTCAGCTGCTGTCAGGGTTCTTCCATAAAACCTTTGACAGGTGTAGTGTGCAGTGCCTTTCCTTTACTTTTATTACCCATACTTGCCCTTTCGTTTACCTTAAAATAAAGACACGACACCAAGAGAATGGGTATAATAGGCCGCAGCTTTATTTCCAACATAAAACATTAACTTTTATTGGCAGAATTATAAATGCTTGCCTCAGTCCTTTATTAGAATCCTTGATGAGTACCCCCCCTTGTCACCCACCTTCTCCCTTAAGGTTGGGTTCCAGCTTGGCAGGGTAGCCATCTCCATACCACTTCTGGGCCATTGCCCAATTAGTGCCCAATTTGCACAATACATCTCCACCAGGGATGCCAAAAAAAACCATGCAAGCATTCAACATTCCGCCAAGGACTGCCCAAATGACACCTTATAATGGGCAGTCCCTTCCCATTCCAAATCTGCTGCAGCCATTTCACTCCCTCCTTTTACCTGCCCAGAACAAGTCCGTGGTCTGCCGCTGCTCCCTGTCCAGGTATCGATCTGCTGCTCCAGCCATCCTGTCCCTCTCTCACCAGCTGCACCTCTGATCCTTTCCATCAGGAGTTCCAGTGACATCCTACCAGGTATGTTTAAATGTATTTTCCTTCTTTTTTTTTTTTTTTGCAATCTGTTTTCTATGCTGCTATCTGCTCCTCTTCTCTCACTACTGCCCCCAGCATTCCTAAGATCACCCTTATATAACTTAAACCCCTCCTATATCCTAATACCTTTCCCTTTTCTGTTTGCCCACACACCTGTCAATCACCCCTTTCATTCTATTATTTCTTTCTGTAATTCCAGGGGTATCTTATTTCAAACAATTTAACTCTAAAAAACTCAATTTATATTTCTAATATATTTTTTCTAATTTCAATCCTATATTTGCCTGTTGCATTTTATAGGGATTTAAAAACATTGTTGAGCTGCTGTCTAGCTGTCAGGGTGCTTCCATAAAACCCTATTTCAAACAATTTAACTCTAAAAAATTCAATTTATATTTCTAATATTTTTTTTTCTAATATCAATCCTATATTTTGCCTGTTGCATTTTATAGGGATTTAAAAACATTGTTCAACTGCTGTCTTGCTGTCAGGCTGCTTCCATAAATCCCTATTTCAAACAATTTAACTCTAAAAAAATAATTTTATATTTCTAATATTTTTTTTTTCTCATTCTAATAATATATTTGCCTGTTGCATATTACAGTTCTTCAGTAAGAGACTATGAACATATCTTTACATTTGTAATATTTATCTTTTGGAACATGGAGGGAACTACAGGTGGTAAACGATCAAGGAGGGGAGTAGGGCGTGGAGGCACTCCTTTCAGTACACCCGTCAACACACAAGCCAGCACATCGTCAGTCGCAGGACCGTCAGGCCTGTCATCGCTTGGTCAGTTCCCTGTTCGTCTCATTAATGAAGATAGGCGCCAATCTGATCTTCAGTTTTTAACACACCCTTCATCCAGTAGTTTTACCAACCCTTCCTCTCAGTCAAGGGCACAAATGTCATAGTCATTCCAACCTGTAGGCCAAATGTCACCTAATATAGAGACTGCTACAGATAATCCCTGTTCTGAAGAGCTATTTGATGACACAATGTGGGTGGGGTCAGAAGGCATTTCAAAAGATCATGAGGCCAAAGAGGATGATTTTGTCTGTTGCATTTCATAGGCATTTAAACTCATTTTGAGCTTCTATTTTCCTGCTACTGTTTTTACATAAAACCATATTTCAAAGAATTTAACTGTAATAGAATTAATTTCTAATTCTATTTTTTTTTGGTAATTTCAATCCTATATTTGCCTGTTGCATTTCAATGTATTTTCAGATATGCTGACCGATGTCATATGCTGGCTTTGCTCTCAACACATCAGTAGAGGCAAGAATCAAAAGAATTTGACTACCACCTGCATGAACAGGCACATGCATGTAAAGTATGAATTGCTGTGGAAGAATCACTTAAATAAAAAAGGCCACACAGGTCCTGAGCTTCCAACCACTGTGACATCCTCTGCCTCCTCCTCCTCCTCTGCCACTTCCAAGTTAAAGCAGTCCTGTGCTGATGATATGCCAGAGCAGTATCGGCAAGCACCATCCCCAGTTCCAGACACTGTCGGACAACTCACACCACCAGCAACACAGTCTACCCTTTCCCCTTCCACCAGTCTGATCTGCACACCGTACACCAGCCAGTCCACCAGCCAGCCTTCTGTGTACCAGGTGTGGGAGCAGAAGAAATGGTTTTACCCCAGCCATCCCAAAGCCAAAAGCCTGAATGTCGGCATTGTCAGACTTTTGGTCTTGGAAATGTTACCTTTCCACCTTGTGGACACAGATGGGTTCCACCAAGTCATGACCCTGGCATGCCCCCCATATCGGATGCCGAGCCAGCATTTCTTTGCAGGAAAATCCATCCCTGCCCTTGCTAGCCACGTTGCAGAAAAGAACTCCAGCACATTTGCTGCATCTGTTGGCAAGAAAGTCCATCTCACTTCAGACACATGGACTAGTAAGCATGGTCAAGGCCGTTACATCTCACTGACTGTTCGCTGGGTGAGTTGGGTGGATGACAGTGCCTCTGGTGATGGGTCTAGTGCTCAGCGGACACTATTCCACATTGCTGGGATGGTGCAAAGTGCAGATCCACAATCTCGATGGGTCGCATCACGTGCCAAGAGAAACCAGGCTATTCTTAAATGAATGTGTCTTAGAGTCCATCAACACACAGGTCAAGAGCTGTGGACAGTTCTGCATACTCAGACCGACTAGTGGCTGGCTGCTAAGAACCTGGCGCCAGGCAAGAACGGGAGAAATCTCCTTGCTGCCACATGCTCCAGCAATTGTGGCAACAGCGTAATGTCATTATGCAGTATGAAGTGTCGCATGGCCTCACGAGCAGTGGTGCAGACCTCGGGGGTGTTGAGCCATAGAGAGTGGAGGCAGGTCAAAGATCTCTGCAACATCCTTGACAGTTTTGAAGACACCACCAAAATGGTCAGTCAGGACGATGGCGTTGTCAGCATGACCATTGTTGTCATATATTTACTGGAACAAGCACTAAACTCTCTGAAGCAGCAGGTCCCAGCAGTGATGGAAGAGGATGAGGCGGACACAGAGCCTTACTCATCGGAGGATGTAGAAGGCCTGACTTCCAAGATTTTGGATTTCTATCTCACTATCATAACTTCATGTAATGGTAAAGTATGTATTATTTTCTGTGTGCTCTGATACTGTGTCCATCCCTGTAACATATAATTCCTACCCCCCTCTCCTACCAGCTCTAATCTACTCCTAGTCATATTTACGACACTTGATTGCTTTATGCTCCAATAATCTGTTGATATTAATATGTCTTTGTGCCTGTTTATCTATCTCTCCATCATAACTTTATATTATAGAAAACTATGTATGTATTTTTGTTTGCTTTTGATCTGTGAGTTTCTATGTAAGATACACCAAATCCCCCTTATCTCTACTTGTCAACTCCTAGCAATATTTACGACTGCTCCAACATTCTTTCTGTCCAGTCTGTTCTGAATTCAGTTTCAGTATTGCTATTGTCCTGATGAAGAGAGTATAGAACTCTCGAAAGCTTGTCTATTTAAATTGACCATTAGTCTAATAAAAAAGGTATCACCAAGTATCGCAATACTCATCTTTTTTTTTGCATCTGTGGACTAACACGACCACTCTATCCTAACTTATATACTGTATATATATTTATAGCATAAATATATTGTACACTCTCACTATCACTTCAAAAATAACTCAACTTTTTAAAGATTCTTCTGAATTTCCTTTTATAGAGCAGGCAAGGAAACAAACAACCCAAATGCTTGTACTCTATTGTACTCAATTTTATATTAATATAAAATAAACTCACTTCAGTACTTTGGAAAATAATTCAAACACACTTCAAACCTTGTTAGTTTATCTGAAGTGTATGATAGCATAATAGATTTAGCATTTGATCCTAAAATGAATGGAAACATAAAGCGCAACACAAAGAATAGTGTTAATTTAGGTCAAGTAGTCCAATTCGGGGTTAGTAGTCATACTGAATAATGTGTTCAAATGGGAGGAAACCCTATTGTTTTCACATAATGTTTTTGGGACTGACAATACAGATGTTGGTTAAGAACTACCGTATATATTATTATGGATCACAACGCTAGTTGTCAAGAACATACCAAATGCTTAATTTGGTTTTGGAATATACTTACCTATATCACCTCACCCAGGTGAAAAACAGAGAGATTTCAATCTCTGCTCATTTAAAGCAATTCTTACAGCTTGAGCTGTTGGTGGTCCTTAATGGCAGTTTTTGAGAATCTCTGTTCTATAGTGTAATAGGAAGACGTGCTGATCAAGCACACTGTAAATGTATTCAGTGTGGGAAGTGAAACAAAGGGGGTTTTACCTTTACTAGTTATAGTAATCACTATCAATAAGATTCACACTGAGGTCATATAATTCAAAGACTATAACAATAATCCCTAGATTGCTTTAACATGTGTTTCTGACTACTGTGGTTAATCGTAACTTCTTCTTAAGTACATAAATGATTTTCCAGATTGAAACTAATGATCTCAACAGATTATTTAGAATCTCTTGCAGGCATTTTACCTAAATTTTACCTAAATTGTAAATTGCAATACAGATCCTCATACCTAAAACATTCTGCCCTTTCCCTGGTCTATATTCATGCAGTCTGTTAACTTCATCCAGTAGGATTATTTGAAATTTCATGCAACAAGTAAAGGAAACAGCAGACTGTAATGATGCAGCCACAGGGTAATCCCATTTTATTAGTGCAGCTTTTCAGAGCAAACTTTTGGATTCATCATTTTTCAAGTGCTTATTTCAAATTACCACATTTTAGATGATTCACGTTAGTTTAATCTTGTCATCATATAGCCTCTATAATTAATATCACAGTCTACAAAGCATATTTCTCTGAGTAAGCCACTGGTTTAAGCAATGGTTCATGGTCTTGGAGTAAAATTTACAGAATCTGTCTTTGCCACCCAAAACTGCCTGCTCCAGTTAGTTCCCATTTCTTAATTCCACTACATGTATGCTGTATCTGACTCATCCCCTAAATTTGGAATTGTGCATTGTCCCCTTTAATTCTGCACCTCCCGCCATTTTAGGTTTGCCCATGTGACCTACTCTCAGGGTTTTGTCACCAAATGCATCTGAAACTACATTCTAAATTCCAGATAAACCTTATTACAATTGGGTGGCTGGATACTAGAATCTCTAGATTACTATATGCATTCTGCATTTAATGGGATATTTGTCTTATGGTAAATTTTTAAAAGGATTAGTTATTTTTTAATGGATTCTCCTCAAAGATGAGTGTATTTTATAACCTTTTAATTCTATCTAGCTTAAATAAATGTTGTGTCATTGTTTAAATATAGCTTCAAAACAAAACATATCTATAAAGTTTTGTGGGCAAATTAGTCACCAAGTCCAATTTCTTATATTCCTTATAAATATTTAGGCCCGCTCCGATAGGAAAAGTGGAAATTTGCACCTTTTAAATGAGCAGAAATATCCAATCTTGCTACTTGTTCATCATAAAGACAAAGATCAAACAGTTTAAATACTGTGAACTCAGACTAGGGCAACTATATCTCTATTTTTTCCAGTTCTCTTTGCCTCAAGGTAAACCTTTTCTTCTCCTGCAAAAACACTATTCGCATTGTTTTCAGTTAAGCAAGAAGAATGATATCCAAACTTGTGCCACAGATAGCAGAAGAAAACATTTGGGAAGGAGGAATGAGAAAAGACAGAGGTTACAGGAAATGGTAGACATATTTTGTTGAATTAAATCATTAGGAATGACCTGAAAAGCTAAGAGTGAGAGAGGAAACAACTGGTTACATTTAGGTCACAAGAAACAGCCAAGTGGAGAGCTGAAACCAATTATCATAAATGAATGTTGCTCTTTTATGCATGACCACCGTGCGTGTTCCCATGATGCTCTCTGCCGATTGTAAAAACAGATGCATTATTTTGGTTTCTTTCATGGAGTTATTAACTAATACAATTGTCAGGACGTTTATAAACCAACATCTGCTATGATCAATGTAAACTGAGGATTAATCAGTTTTGAAAAAAATAATGTTACCACAGTTAGGGTTATAAAACATACGAGTTTCATTCAGTTTGTGGTCAGACATTCTTATTAATGTTTAAAGGGAATCACTCTGTGCATTTCTAGAACTTGGAGATTGTGTGTTGTTTTCTTTAAAAGCAGCAGGGATTTTTGCCTTTCTGCCATTGATATGATGTGTTTACCATGACACTTGGGAATATATATGAGTGAATACTGTATTAAAGAAGATATTTGTTATAGTTAAGTCAGAACAACTGAAATAACAAGTGTTGTTACTGTGTAGTAAGAGTGTGAATTTCTGACAATAAACATATGATATGAGTTTTATTCAATCGCTTTTCTGTAATTATCAAGAAGATGCAGAAACATTATTAACCAGTGTTATGCAATTAGAATTTGTGGATGCTTAGCTGAACACACATAGAAGTAATTATTTATGAGAAATTAGCTTTATTATTTGTTATTGCCTGGGATTCCTGCTCTAACATCTCCCTGAATACATGGATAACCCCAGTCTTTCATGATAACTTTTAGGGTTCTCAGATTTTCTGCTCGCGACAGACCAGGGTCTACCAAGCAAAGGTTAAAGTAAACAGTGTAGGCAGGATAGTAGAAAAACTGAAAATGTCAGTTAGGATCAATTGGCAAAAACTAAGGGTAGGTCCAAGAAAAGGGTCAAGGTCAACAGCAAAATTCATTTTGTAGAACAAGCATCCCTCATATCCCATATGATCTCTGAAAAGGCAAATAAGGAACAATGCACAGTCCTTTGTAGTAAATGTTGTATGCACAGCACATTTCAACATTTAGAAAACTTACCCTATATTTAGTTTGCACAAATGAACAGGCAGAAGCATTCTTTCTGCTTAAACTACAGCCTATAGTAACAGCAAGTAATCTTTTAACAGTGGAGCTGGAATAAGTAAGGAAGGCTTCACTTAGGCCTCTAAACAGTTTGTCCTAGATGTACCCCTATATGCTGTACAGTTCACTTTCATACAACACATATCCCTATCTACTGTACAGTTTCTCAACAGAAGCCTCCACACATTGCTCTGTGTGCTATGAACTTCCTTTAAACAGATGTGCTGCACTCCTATGTACTGTGAAGTTCTCCCTAAACAAGCATTCACATAACCCCATATACAATCCAGTTTGACTCAAACAGCACCCCACAAACCCCAATATGGTGGTACAGTTCCTTCAAACAAGCACCCCCATATACATGTGCTCTGTCAGTTTTCCCAAACAGACACCCCTATGTTATGCAATTTCATCAAACAGATACATATGGTTAGCTCTCTTAAGCAGACATCCTTGTGTACTGTGAAATTTCTTCTAAAGACACAATCCAAATAGACACCCATGTACTATGTGGTTCTCCATAGTTACTACTATGCTCTTCAGTTTCCCAAACAGATGCCCCATGTACTGTACAGTTTTCCCATAATTCCCACATACATCCATATCCATATGCTGGGGCAGTTTCTCCCAACACTCCCCTTTATGCTGTGTAGTTCCCTAGACACCCTTACATCCATGTTTGGTGCAGTTCTCCAATACTCATCCCTATGCTGTGTAGTTCATCCATACACCCCTACATCTATGTTTGGTGCAGTTCTTCCTAGTCAGATACCATTGTACTGTTATCTAGAGGAGCTTCTGTGCAGTTCCTTCAGACTACCCACATCAATATGGTGGGCAGGCTCTCCATACACGCACTCCCCTGTACTAGGCACTTCCCAAACACACACCACTTTCAGTTCTGGGCAGTTCCCCCAAATGTGTACAATGCAGGCAGCTCCTACCTGCACTAAATGAAATGGTTTTTTGGCATCAGCATGAGCATCAAATCCATCATCTGTTGCTTCATCTGTTTACTGCCCCATCATGTCCCTATTGCAAGGGAGATTTATCCCTCTAATCCCCCACACCTACCAGTGCCATTGGCATCATTATACAAGTTCTACAAACATCTCAATTAAAAAGAAAAACTGGTAGCATAGGAGTTAAGCTTGTATCAATCTGTTCACTTCTAATGTTAAACCTTTCAGTATCTATGAGATTTAAATTAAGAAGTAACAAAATTAATAAAACTGGTGTTGATATCAGACAAACCAAGCTGTCCTTTTAAAGTAGCATACAAATATGCACTAACCTCTTAACCATAAAATAGCAATATTCCACAGTACATTTACAGCACTTTAAAACATCTGGGCAATAAAGTGGAAAGAGCAGGTTTTTGAGATTGCTCTTTCTTTAGAGTCAACAACATTTTTGCTTATTAAAATGGCCACCACTGGAGGATCATAAATTTTTTACATTATTTTCAATTCCTAATTTAAACACAGTATAATTGGTAAAATATGATCTTGTGATCTGCACAAAGAATTCTTTGTTTACTAACTGGAGTTGTAGAAAAATCTTGGCCAGAAAGCATTAAGGTAGGGCATTGAAGACACTGGTGTGATAGGGAGAGTTTTCTTTACAGCCACATCTGTTATAGCAAATGCACTAAAATAATTTTTGAGTTATTGTCTCAGATGTAAGGAACTCCATTTACTAACATTTTGTTTCACAAATAGGCGAATCTAAGAGAGATATGCATTTCGGCTATGAAGTTGAGCTATTTAGTAGGCGTTTTGTTTTTAGTTAAATTATTAATGGTAACTTTACTGAAATGTAAATATGTACTGAACCAACTAGTCTTGTGCGGAGCAATCATGAATATTTCTGTTAAATCCAATGTGCATGTTGACTACAGTGTATTTTATTCATATTATAGTACAAATAAATACGACCCTTTACTTTTTAAAGGGAAAGACACAATTCAAAAGTTATTATATTACATGTCTCACTGGCATTCTTTTTTTACACATGTTAGCATTTGAGTATCTTTTTTACTGCTGACGCAGCTGCCTTAATAAGGCAGTAACACCAAAAATGGAAATGCCTCAAATTAATTTCTATTCACTATATATTCAATCTGTGCTTCCAAAACTTCTAAACTGTGTCTGTAATGTAAGATACTTAGTTTTTTTAACTTTAAATATTGGAATTTTTTTAGCACAGTTCTTGAATATGTATTATCTAAAATACCATGGAAAATAATAGGACTGGGTGAGGTCTGTTTACCAACATGGCTGCTATTAGTAAAGTTAAAAACAGATGCAATGAAATAGAAATCATGAATTCAACCTTAAAGATAAAAATTTTTTGAATAATCACCATGCTAATCCAACCTAGATTTTTTTTTTTTTTGGTGTTAATGGTTCTCTGTGACAGAGTGACAGTTAATAGAATAGTAATGCCAAAATATATGTGCCCATATGCCTTTTAAACTTACTGGCATTTTGATTTTGTTTTATATTTTATGTGATGTATTATTTTACTTTACTTTTTAAAAAAATATACTTTTCTCCTTTCATTGTTGGAAGAATAGTAATTTGATTGTAGACATATACATTATTATTATATTTTAACCCTGGTGTTAAAAAAAGAAATAATAGAATAAAAGTTAAAAAAAAAAGTCTGTTTTGCTTTAAAGAGCCAAGGACTAGCTTTTCTTGCTTCCTTCCTATTTGAAACAGTTTTGCAGTATGTATTTTGTAGCTTTGCGTTATGAAAAGGTGCACTTTGTCATCCTTAAATTACTCAACTATACTTTGTGATAAAGCTAGTGGAAATGTCTGCCTATGCCAGAACTCATTTACCGCCATGTTTACAAGTTGTGAATAAGCAATCTGCTGTGTAAGTTTCACTAGGCTTTCTCCAAAAATAAACTTGTCAAGACAAATGAAACGAAGGGGAAAATGCTCAACAGAACTTTTTTACTCCAATTAGAAGTCCTGGTTCTTGTTACTAGAAGTTCCACAGATTTGTGCTTGTACAAGCAGTTTATTATTTTACACATTGTTAAGGCATAAGACATGTTTGGAACAGATAGTATCTATTATTATAATTAGACAAATGCCAGGTCATGCATCTGTGTAGTTAATGTTATCCAAAGCATTCCATTGCAAAACCCCATATTCTGGGATAACTACAGAGATAAGGAAAACAGTTTAGCAAAGTTTGGTTCAGGCCATGACTGGACAACTAGTTTGCAAACATGGTCCCAAGGGGAATATTGATTAAAGTCCATATTGTCCCACAGAGGTGTGAGTTTGCAACAATTCACCACTAAGTTAACTGCGTATTCCACAAACATTGTTATTTACTGTTATGTGGCAAATTTACTTACAGTTTGAAACATTACATTGACCGTGTATTTGCACATTAATTTGCATCTTGTCACTGCAAATGCGGCAACATTTTCAGTTTTTATTATGTGTCAAAGTGACAAATTGCCCAAGGTGTGAATATACAGATTTGACTTCTTCAAATACTTCCTGCTACTGACAAATGATCAAATGACATCACTTTACTTCAATACACCTATTCATGGTGAAATTGCTTACTTACTCCTATTTGCCAGTCAAATGGCATTCAACTTCATGAAGTACAAAGAAGGGCATTTTACAATATACCAAGGGTCATATTGACTAAAGGCCAAATTGTCGTGTATAGCTCTGAATTCACACTTTCCCATGTTTGCTTATTGATCAAACTCTGCAATGTGTCTAATATGCGTCTAATTTGGGCGACTACAATAGTCCCGATCTTATTGGAGCACTTTGCATCACTTTGCATGCACATG
This sequence comes from Pipa carvalhoi, assembly GCA_021901965.1. Lineage (NCBI taxonomy): Eukaryota > Metazoa > Chordata > Amphibia > Anura > Pipidae > Pipa > Pipa carvalhoi. The sequence continues at coordinate 13,354 of JAKJJM010162003.1, forward strand.
TACAGGTACTTCGACTTTTGACCAAGTGGAGTCTGCCACAGTCACAAATTTGACAAGGCATAGTGCTCCAAATTCTCCTGTTTGACTTCGCCACATCAGACTGGTGAATTGAGGGGTTGATGGCAGGGCTTCGGTGTGGCATAAGTTGACTATTCATTGAAAAGTAACAATGGCGACTGTGAATAAATTAGTCTACTACTTAATATGAACTAGTGACATAGAAACAGATTTTTCTATATATATCACTTATATACAGTTAACGGGATATGGTGAGAATAACGTCACTGCACTTCACTGTAGGAATTCACATCAGTCCGCAAGACTTCGCATCCTACTTCTATTCGGCTGACTTCACCACACTACTCATGCGACTGCGTCCTAAGCAATCAGCCTGTTCGATAAAACTATTTGCAGTTTCATCAATAAGAAGAAGTGAATTTGTGACTATGCGATACGACTCAAATTGTAGTAAAATGAATTCTACAGATGAATTCATCCTTTAGTCAATAAGGCCCTGATTCCTAATACCAACTTTTTCATTTGCTCCACTTTGATTCAGTTCAGCGACAGTGTTCTCTTTATTACAGGCAAATTTTGTAGGAACCAGAAGGAGAATTTGGACTCACCCACAAGTGTTAAATGACAAAGCCAAATAACCAGCAACACAGTTACAAACCCCTTCCTCTTAAGCCAGTGGGAAGAAGATGACAAAACTGAAAAATGCAAGGATCTTCTGGTCCCAATTTCCCATCTGCAGGATAGTGTAGGGTGGGATAATGTGACATATGGATTCCTCTCCCACCTCCTACACCTATAATACACCTAAAATTCATGTGTCCTTGGGACCCAGTCCTCTTGCCTTGTGGAAGAAGGTCATGTGAATCTAGCTTGATCTAGTAGATTTAAATAGTATTACTGCTAAAGCTTTAGAAGTACTTTTACTTATGGCACTTCTTGGTGGAATTATAAACCTGATTATTCAAGTTGTGAAGATCTCACATTTGAAAAAATTATTAGGGCCTTAATATCAGTGATACCTTAATTAAGCCATAGTACAATAAGAGTCGTATATGAAAATAGTTGCAGAGTTTATTATATTATATTCTCATATCAAAAAGGTTCAGTTGCTAGTCTGATACCTGCCATTTAACTATTTCAAAACTCCTTGGGAACCTTTAATTATGAGTTAAATACCTTGCTTAAAATACAAATTTTTATATGTTTGGGTATGTATTATCGATGCTACAATTGGATATGTATGTTTCTGTTGTAGGGAGGTTCACCCCTCAAAACACTGATGGTCACCTGTTGTGGAAAAAGTTAATAAATGAGTTGAGGAGTACTTTTTCATTTGATTTAGTGGAGTGTGGTCCTATATTCTGCCTTTTATTATTACAGCTGTGAATATTCCTTCTAGCAGGTTATATATCACTGGATTATATAGAAATAATATATCTGAATATAGACAAAAACAATCTTAGACTGCATCAAAAGTACATCTTGTATAACCACCCTTTATTATGTTATTTAGCTTTAGATGCTTGAGCTTCATTTAAGCTTTTAAAGACATAGCAGGAATTGTGGGTATTATGTGTGTGTTTTGAGAATTCACTTTCATATTTACTTGATCAATGAACTCGTGATATGCATGGTTTTGTGCATGCCTACTGACTCCTACCTTCCTAATGTCATTCAGTGACTCCAGCTATTTATCTTTCTTTAATTACTGTGCAAACAGACAGCAATATTGTCTCTACATTGTGAATTAACTAAACAAGTGTGAAGGTAATCTTTTCCAACCACCTGTGTTCATCACAATCAGTTATAAACCAACAGGAAACTAGGGGGTTGGTTATAAATTTCTACCATCCACAGATATTTTTGAGAATTTAGTGAACTGAAACCTAGTCACAGTTGTTTGTATAATGTGTCTAAAATAGTTACATGCCTTTAAAGGAATCCTGAAAGATAATTTCAGAAAAGCATTTCTCAATTCCTAAGGAACCATAATAATATAACATAGTGTATCTTTCTTCTGGTACATTCCTTCAGCAGTGCAGGTCACATGCTAAAATTCCTTTACAGAGGGATAATCCAGAAACTAAAATTCAATCTGCATAACAAACATTGCATTGGAGAAACTAGCTGCCTTCTTGGCTAACACAGCTTTGAAAGTATTCTTAAGATGAATCATATGCTGTATCCCAATCAAGTATATCACCAAGAAACATAGGGCGAAATTTAAGAAAGTCGAAAAGACCGCTATAGGTCTTTCTGACATTCTCGCGGGAGGTGATCCCGCGAGATCCTCCCACGAATTTCTTTTCACCGAAAATTTTCATAGCCATAGAAGTTATGGCTACTTTTCGGTGGAAATACCCAATTTCCAGATTATGGAAATTGAAAGACACCGATTTCCAAAATCTTTAAATCGAGATTCCCGCGGGAGGATAACCTCCCACGAGAATCTTGCCAAATTAAGCCCAAAGAGACTCGAATCCAACCATTTGAGTCTTTTCGGGCTTAATAAATTTTCGCTCATAGACTTTATGGCATGGAATGCCTCCTATCTTCATTCTTTCCTGAAACCATAGAAAGTTCGAATCTATTTGCAATTCCCTGTAAAATAAAACATTTTTTTGGTAGCTGCAACAATACTCAAGATGTGTACAAATATGGATAATTATCTCTTTACAAGTATGATAATCCCATTTGTAGCATGTAGCTGGTAATTCTGTTTCTGTTAGTCATATGTCGTCACCTTTATAAGGTCATACAGGAAAGACTTATGGAGATATTGACTAAAGTGAGAATTTGACTGTCGAATTCTCAAATGGTGAATTCCCATAGCAAACCCGAGACAATTTTAAAGTCGCGACTGCAACAATATTCCCATAGTAATGTCTCGGCTGTGACAATATTCCCATAATGAAGTCGCGACTGTGACAGTAGCAGTCTATTGCGACTGTCTTTAGCTTGGGAATTCACACCCTTACGCAACAATTCGGACTTTAGCCAATAACCTCCAAAGTCCTGGGGTGAAAGTTATTAAACCCATAAAGACTCGATGCGAGTCTTTGCGGGCTTAATCGCGTGAGAATTCTCACCCGAGAATTCTCGCGAGAGCATCTAGCGGGGATCTCGATTGCGCTTCTCCGCAATCGAGATCTTTTGCCCGAAAGGTAGCCATAAGTCCTATGGCTACAAAACTTTTTTGCGAAAGATTTCGATTGTGAGAATTCTCGTGCGATTAAGCCCGCAAAGACCCCAATCGAGTCTTTATGGGCTTAATAACTTTCGCCCCTGATGTTTTGGGTTTGAGCAATGTTCTTATGCTTCATGAAAATTACTCTGCAAGAATTCTATAAGGTATAAAGTTATATTTTAGTGTAATAGCTTGAACAGAAGGCTAACTTAAGCTGTAGCAAGTAGGATAGTGTGGTAGTAAAAAGCCCTATTCAGGGGCTAGTAACCGTTATAGGTTCAATGTGGCCTTCTAGAGCAGAGTTTAAAGTGAACAATATAGTGGCTAGCTTTGTAGAGCTTCCAGGCACAATCTAAGAATTTATTTCTGCCCTGAATCAAGGATGCATGCCAGAAGGGTGTTCATTTTTGCCTTAATCAATACTGCATGTAAGCCCTGTCGCTTTACTTCCAACCCATTCAGGGAAGCCTAAGGTTTAATCCATGTGAGAATTTAAAGGAGAACTAAAGCTGAAAAAAAATCTATATTAAATAAATAGCTTATAGTAAGCTCCAGCGATGCACTCCCAGCTTCTTCTGTGCTCTCTCTTCTCTGCACGGAGGCAGTTTTCACAGCCCAAAGCTACTCATACTTACTGTCACCGGTGGTGAAATAGAGCAATGACGTCAATTTCTCCCCCAGTGAGAGCTCTCCTCTCACCGGAGCACAATGAGCGTGATGACGTAATCGCTCATTTGCATATGGGGCGGAGCTTAGCGGCAGCTATGTGACAGCCTAAGCGCTGTGAAGTCTGCCTCAGTACAGAGAATAGAGAGTACAGAAGAAGCTGGGAGTGCATCGTTGGAGCTTACTATAAAGTATTTATTTAATATAGATTTTTTATTTTTACAACTTTAGTTCTTCTTTAAGTTCCCTACTCTACATGAATTGAATGTGAAAACAATGATTTGAATTATCACACATCTTAAATAACATCTTGAAAAATGTGTGCATCTAATAGAATCCAGACCACTGTAGAAAGCCTTTATTACTGCATGTTTAAATTTAGAGAGTGGAACCACGTTAGCAAAACTAAACATAGAAAATACTATATTATTAAATTGTGATAAACCTGGATCAGATCAGTGGTTATCTAACTGTGAGGTGCAAAATAAAGTTAGGCATAGATGTAAAATGGGTTTCACTCTATGGCCGAAATTTATTAAAGTCGGAAAGACCGATACCGGTCTTTCCGATTTTTTCGCGGGAGGTTATCCCGCAAGAATCCCGTTTTCCAGATAATGGAAATCAGTGTTTTTCAATTTTCCATAATCTGGAAATCGGGTATTTGTACCGAAAATTTCCATAGCCATAACAAGTTATGGCTATGTTTCAGTGCAAATACCCGATTTCCAGATTATGGAAATCGAAAAACACTGATTTCCATAATCTGGAAAACAGAACTTGGCAAATTAAGCCTGAAAAGACTCCAATAAATTTCACCCTATGTGTAAAAGTTTGGGTATGTAATAACCACACATGACAAACTATGATGAGTTGAAATTTTGGCCACAGCTTTATTAACCATAGTTAAAGTGGACCTATCACCTCCAAACAACATTAGCTCATTCAATAGAGACAGTCTATAGGAACGTTTTTGTAATATACTTTCATTAAAAAAA
>JAKJJM010162179.1:0-12044 GCA_021901965.1 Pipa carvalhoi
ATATACAGTTAGTGGCACATTGTGAGGATGAACTAGGGACAGGGAGGCATAGAAAGGGATGTATTATTCACTTATATACAGTTAGTGGGATATGGTGAGTATGACATCACTGCGCTTCACTGGGGAAATTCACATTCATTTGCATGACTTTGCATCCTACTTCTATTCAACTGACTTCACCACACTACGCATGTGACTGCGTCTGTAGCAGTCCGCTTGTTCAACAATTCTACTCGCTGCTTAGTCATTAATGAGAAGTGAATTTATGACTATGTTGGCAATGCAAGCTCTGTAGGTTGAACTTTTATAGAACCTCTGATTACTCTGGTGATGCCTTCTAGTAATACTGATTCTGTCTTTCTAGCCAGCCCTAAAGCCCCAACCTCTTCTCTCAAACATTAAGGGCCAGATTCTCTAACCTCCTTACTCCTGCGGAAATGCATTTGTCGAAGGCATTTCCGCAAAGTGCATGAGGCGCGGACGTGCTTCATGCACTTCAATGACGGGTGAACAAAGCAGCGCGCCTCATGCACTTCGCGGAAATGTATACAGCCGTGTGCATTCTGTATTTCCATTGGTAGGAGTGGAACATACAATGATTATTTCTTCCAACTAAAACTGCATTGTAAAGGAGTGCTGGTTTTGGAACTTGCTGAGAAAGGTAGGATCAATAAGAACGAGTGGTTTGAAAAAAATGCAATTACTGGAAAAGTCAAGGATTCTGAAAGTACACCCTGAAAAGCAGCAATTTAGCACTGTCAGGTTAACTTTGAATTCAGTGGCTGTCACTGGTGAAATGATCTTTCGATACAGTGATGGTTGCTGAATGAAAAGGTAAATATTTGTCAAATAATACTTTGCGATAGGATTAACTTTGCAGCAAAGAAGGATTTAAGATAACTCAAGATAAGAGAGTATATTTCCATGCAGTTCTTTACATAAAATACTGTTAACACATCAGGACAAGTTGTTGCATTGTGTTCAAATGACAAAATCAACTAGAAAGAATTTAACAAAATCTGGCCTGCTTCATGAGGATTGATGGTAGTCGCGTCATTCTTAAATAAGTAAGAGATGGGTTGCCTGAAAGTTAGAAGTTGTTGCTGAACTGTAACTGAACTTAGCTTCTTTCCTTAAAATACTGCTTGGCATGACTGTGAAAATTGCCTATAAAAATAGCACCGAATGGAGAAACAAATGAAAGCAAGTAAACGTAAGTAAGAAAAAAACTTGGAAATTGAAACGCTGAAGATCATATAAAAATAGCTTACTATTAAATTCTGGTTGATTATTTGTTAGACCCCTGAAAAAAAAAAAAAAAACCTGTTAGTATCTTGTCAGAGAAATACTATCAATTATAAAGACATCTGGTGAGAATTTTGCAAGTCTAAAGAAAATCAAAAATGCCCACAGAAGCATCACTGAGAAATGAGTTAATTAAGCAAATCCAGATATGACATGCAAGCTTCCTTGCTCGTTTTGCCTGTGGCAAACTAACATACAGATCATTACAGTAATGGTTAATTTCAGCTCAGACTTCACTGGTTTCTCGCTGGTGAAATCAGTACGGAATAGTATTTATATGTTGTTGAAGAGATTGCTTCGGGAAAAGATTATTTCTGGATCTTCATTTTTCTGCACATTTTTCCTTATTCTTTTCGCTACGTTGCATTTTTACAGCGTAAGCTATTGATATCCTTTCTGAGCGCAAGTAGAAAAGAAATACAATGGTTGATTTTTTTTTACCTATTGTTTTTATATTAGGGTTTGATGAGAATTTGGCAGTGATGTAACTAGAGGTATATTGCGACCAGTAAACCCAACTCTTCTTATCTTGGCCAAAGAATCATTCAGATGCAGAAGAGTTTGGTTTCAAATTTGGCTCACAAAACCGCTCCCTTTCTCCTCCTAGAAAATGATGTGCCCTCTGCACCAATGAGCCAAAAATCATAAATCAATTTACTCCATCTGTACCTCCAGTCACACCCTATTACTTAATCTTACTGTTCCTGGTTATACTTATAGATCCCTAAATCTGTAGATCCATGGTATTGCATTGCTTACTTGAAAGCATTATGTTCTTTATTTCTATATTGGATGATAATGTAACAACATCCGATGGTCACTGAGGCCTTTTAAAGTCTCAGCGCCTTAGGGTTGTCTTACACCTTGCAGCTCCTAAACCCACTGTATCTACTTGTATCTTGGTCTGACAACTAATATCAAGCAATCAATTCAAATGTCATAATTGTTTCAAGTACTAAACTTTAAATAGAGATACGTATATTAAACTGTCCTTGTTTCTATATAAATATGAACTACAAGAAGCAAGAACACTTCATATAAGATGAAACCCTCACTTTTCTTGTTTGCAACTTCTATTTATCAAAAACAAGACAATATTGTTTACCCCCACCCATCCACAGGTTTGGTATAGTCTCCATATCTCAGGAGAGTTTTTCAGATGGTAGTGTACTTCCCAGGGAACGATTTCAATGGTCTCAACTCCTGACTTTTTAAGTTACAGGAGCAGAGAAAGGTAGTTTTAGAAACAATTTATGGATCACTAAAAGAAGCTTTTGCAACACATCATAGGAAGGTCGGCTTTAAGCCTGAAAGAATATTTTTTAATATTAAAGTTAGATTAGGTCTATAGGACCCCCAGTGTAGGGAAGAAGCTGTAAATGGCCCTGAACCCCCGAGCCGAACTAAAAGTTTGGTTCGGGTTCGGAAAAAAAGGTAAAGTTCAGATCGAACTAACCTTTGGCCGAGCCGTTCGCTCAACACGAGTGGTGTAGTCAGTTGGACATCAGCCCTCTAATTTGCCAATTTAATCTGGTGAAGTAAAACTGGTGAATACAACACAGTACACCTAATCAAATTTGCTACTGCAACAGACTCTGCATGATGAATAGACGAATTACCTGTTCGTGTGCATGCAAAGTATAACAAATATAGCAAAAACTGCACAAGTGCGTTGGAATTGGTCACAAATTCACCAAATTGCAAAATTTTCTGAATATGCGAAGATCAGGAAATGGCAAATAATTGTGAATTTGGTCCTTTATATGACTTTCATGAATATGCACCTCAATCATTAAGCTTTAAAAATTGGGCTCACTTCCTGCATATGTATTCTCTAATGCACCATAGAATATTACTCATTGGGTGAAATTTATAAAAGTCAAAAAGGCTGATTTTGGCTTTTTTGACTTTTTTTGATGGTACAAAACTGGGTTCCAATCGAAAAGTATCGATCAAAACTTTTCGATAGTTTTTGTTCCTTTTCATAAGGCTTATGGCACTTTCCCAGGAGTAACGAATCGAAAAGTATCGATCGTAAAGTTTAGATCGGAATAAAATGATTGAAAAGTTTGGATTGATACTTTTCGATCAGAACCCGGTTTTGTACCGTCCATAAAAGTAAAAAAGGCCCGACTTTTATAAATTTCGCTCATAGAGTGAGGTCTGTTTAACAGCTGCGATCAGATAAACAATACTGAAAACAATACAGTTCAGGAATTTTACTTATAGGATGACATTCTTACAAGAGCTGCATTTAACTAACTGCCAAGCCAAGCCAAATGGAAATTTGTGTTTTGTGGGTATTACTGATCCTTTAAAGGAGAACTATAGTCAGATTACATCTTTACATATGTTGTACTATACCTTAGTGAGAAGCGTTTCCCCCCATTAGATGTTTCATCTGATACTGGATAATTTATTACTCAGCCTTGTAAAGCTCCCATAGGAGGCAGACATTTTTGCAGACATTTTGTCTAATGTGGAATGTGATGTTGTCTAATGTGGACTAATGGGGAATGGGACGCCTACACACAGCTTATCTGTCTAATCTCCTGCTTTCACAGTGAGGTCAAAAAGTCAGCATACTGAATAACCAATAGCAATCAGGCAGCTTCTCTTCATGTGTAGGGGAGGGGGAGTGGGAGAGGACAAAATGTCAGCTCCATTAGAACTGCACAAATCAAACTGATAGTGTATTAACGGTTCCCTAAATGTGTTTTTAACTGTTTGTGTTAGCGATTGGCTTAGTATAAAGGAGTTTTATATGTATGTGGGCAGTTATATCAGTACTATAGTTCTTCTTTAAGGTTAATTCACATTCGATTGGGAACACATGATAAATCTCCTGGTATAAGAAAAGTGCAAGTATGGTTTGTTTGCAATATTAAAGGAACTGGCTTAAGACAATATTGTATGCTAAGAGAAATATGGAGTTTTTTAAATATCTAAACCTTTAGCAAGGCTTCCATTACAATTCATTTTTCATTTTTCTTTATACTCAAGATGTTCGATATATATGGAAATATTTCATAGTACTTTTGCTGCCAGGTTTATTCAAAAATTAGGGCTGCAGTTATTAGGCATGTGCTTGAACACTGATTCACTGCGGAATTTGTGATGCTCAAAATAAATTGCATTTTAACAAATGTCAAGCGAGGGCAATTGGGCTTGGTGAATCTGCAAGAGGTTTTCTGTAGGTACAGCATTTATCACGTGGACTTGTCACACTTGGTTTAATTTAATTGGTTAATTTTTCTTTTTCACAACTGATCACTTACATGAAAAATGGGTAAGTATTGTGATGTCATGACGGTCAACAAGTACAGTTTTTCACATTGTGCGATGCCTCTAATGTTGCATTGGATGATAGGTTAATCTATTTCTTTGCCTTCATTAGTAAAGTTTAAGGAGGTTATTTATCAAAGTGTGAATTGTCGCATAGACGCGTGAACTTCTTTAAATTCGCCTATTCATCAAAGATCATTATTTTCTGTGATGTGGTGACGTCACTCTCAGTTTGTGACATTGAGGAGGTCATTGGCTAAAGTTCGAATTATTGCGTAAAGGTGTGAATTCGTCAGCTAAAGACGGTCGCAATAGACTGCTACTGTCGCAGTCGTGACTTCATTATGGAAATATTGTCATGCTCGCAACTGTACTATAGAGATATTGTCATGGTCGCAACTTTAAAATTGCTGCGGTCATGGATTTGCTGTGGAAATCCGCTATTTGAGAATTCCACAGTCGAATTCTCACTATAGTCAATAACCCCCTAAGTATCTGCATCTATTTGACACAAATGTGAAAACACTACAAATTTTCATCCTATGTCAAATGGCAAATTTGTGGAATGTGTACTAGTGTGAATTCGACAATTTTATTTTGTTAGATCAAAGTGGTGAATTGGTGGGGGAACTTATGGCGGTGTTCCTGCTTCTATTCTGGCAACAGTACCTTAAAAAAATATAGAAAATATGTCAAGAAAGTACCAACATGTACTAGGATTTGTCTACCATTTAATTAATTAAAAAGATAACTGGTGACTTTTCAGTGACTTACAGTGACTTTTTGGCAAATATTCACACAGGTGTGCACAGGCGTGAAAGCAGTGCTCTGTAGCAGTGCAAAAAAAACCCAAAATATCGGAAGGAGGTGAAGTACAGTAGATCATATACAGTATGTCTCCACAGTTAAAATATATGCGAATAACTATTAAATGAAGAACTCTGATTATCTCGGTTGCTAGTCCAACCTTAACTGTACCCATATCCATATTTTGCATGTTTTGACATGTGTTCCTTCCTAATCTGGACAAAATATTTTCCTGCCTTTAATCCTGTCTTTTTAACAATGATCCAGTAAGAATATAAATATAAACAAAACGTTCAAAGAATAGAGAGAGGGGGGAATGAACAGTGCAACATCTTGATCCACTGTGTACAGCATAGATTATTCATACATTTTCTACTGTCAGGCATTGAGTTGTCAGAAGACAAGATTTTGAACAGTTACCATAGCTTGGCACATGTATTATTTCATGTATGTTGTCAGACTTTGCCACCTGGAAGTGCTGTCATCAAACTGCAGAAGCATGAGAATCAACAAAGTGTGTCTGATGGGAACTGGGGAGTACATGAACTGAAAGAAAGAGTAATTAAGTATTCCTTCATCTGCAGCAAAATTCACAGTTTTATCTTACTGATACCTTTGCACTGTGTCATTGTTGGCTTTTTTTCTCTGCTTCTGGCAGACACAAGAGACTTTTATCGAAAAAAGGTGTTCGCCACAATAACAACTGGCAAATGCTGCATCTATGTTTGGGCTGGTAGTACATTAATCCGTTTAGTTTGCAGCTTCTGTACAAAGCCAAGGTTCTAAATGATAAAGAAACACCAAGACAGGATTGTATGATTTTTTAGAAGTTTACTGACTCCTGTTTAGATTATTGGCAGATATTTGTTATAATAGAAAATTGCTTATTTTTTTTTTATTTTTATTTATGCCCCTAGGGATGATTAGAGTAATGGGTCTATTAATGAAAGTTTAAATTTGACTGCCACAGTGAGTTTGGGTCACTTTGGGTCACTATATTTTCGATAGTTGCAAATCTGGTACTCTTTAATTGTATTCCTTTAGCATTAGATTTCCTTAGCGAAGAAGCAAAATATGTGATTTCTTGCATTGTGTGGCGTAATCAGTCAGACTGTAATTGGATACGGAGTGATGCAAATTTGATTAGGAAGTGACATCATCCTCACAATGTCCCACTGACTGTGTTAATTAAATATTGCATCCCTTTCTATGTCATTATATCCCTAATGTCATTTGGTCACAGTCTTTATTGTCACATTGAGTGAACAGTTACTTTACACCACAATGGAGGCCTGCCATCAATCCCCTACTTTTGCACTTTGATCTGGGAAATTCTGGAGCAGTACGTCTTGCCAAATTTGCTATTTCAAAGCACTCCAATCCTTGATAAAGAGTAAAGCCTGGAAAAGTAAAGAGAACCGTAAGTCCATGACCATCATAACTGTTTAGTTTTCTGAAAATGTGAAAATGGGGAAATGATGAATGTGAATTTAGACCTTTAAATTTGAACTTTCATAAATAAAACCTAAGGCATGCCCTCAAAAACTGTCTGAAAATTGGCAATAAGCTTGAAAACAATTAATGAAATTACCACAGTTTCCCCACATTATCTATTGACCAACCTTCTTAGCACTGCATTTGTAGCTATCTATGGTTAACCTGTTTAGTGACAAAACCAAATTCAGGGAGTTAACAATTAAAAGTTCAATATATAATAAGACCAATTGGCATCTAGTGTATTCTAGGTTCCCCTAAAGACACAGGGTGCAGGTCTACAATCAGAGTTATATATTAAATATATGAATACTCTTTCCAACCTGTATTTACAGCTGTACCCTTTAGTTATAGTTTTGACATTCCTATAAACCTATGTAATTCCCATAGACCTCTTCTTCACAGAAGTCATATTTTAAAAGCATGGCAATGTCAAAAATAAGAATTCCCTTTAAGTCTTGTGAGGATTTATTCAAATCGTGACCCATCTCCTTGGACTTATAATCTAGAGAACAACAGTTGTCTTCAAAACAACCCAGTTCTTTGACCAAAAAAGTCTCATTATCCAAAGGCATATGTCGCATAATTTTAAACCAGGTTTATTCAGGAAAGTTCCTTGTGGGTAACTTACCTTGTGCTCAGTTACCAGAAGAAAACAATCCACCAGGTTACTCTCAGTCCCCTACATTATTAAAGCTCAGAAAATTCTCTTCTTAAACAAAAGGATTCTAAAACGTCTAACCTTCTATATGGTTCTGTTTTCAACAACTCTGTAGGATTTTTTGATTGGTTTAAATGAATGTTTGATTAAAAAAACACTTTTGCTTTCAATTTGTTGTCATTTCTGAGGTACTTCTTCATGACTATTTATTATCTAATGTTCTATTTTGTACAATGGCAGGAGATAAGGATCTTATTTTTCTATATTTTTATCTACAATTAGCCAAGACAACAATGAGCAATTTTACAACTTAAATACTTAGCAAATCAAATTTTAAAGTATAGGAATAACTTGATATGATTTAAATAGATAATTATTCATGTTCTTTGGTGCTATTGTTCCATTAAATAAAACATTCAGAGGGTCAGAGAAACCTAGGGCATTGAGACCAAGAACTAGGACACGTGGACTAGGATTTAACACCAAGATGAACATGATCAAGTTAATGTAGACTATATAAGTACCTGTCCAGCCTAATAGTTATTGTTTGGAGCACATGCAAATGCATTTTGAGGCCTCAGGGGACTATATATTACATTTTCTGATTCAATGTAGGCATCTGTGTTTTAAAGCAGATAAGACAAAAAGATGTAAAGGAATCAAATTGTCAGAGAGGTATAGCGCCACAAATAAAACAATAATAAATCAATAGAGCAATGAAAAATCCTTGATGAAAGTTCTAATGATGGTAATAAGTAGGGTGACAAATTCCTGTGCTTAAACCACTAAGGTAGTCTGCCGAGGAACCTTTAGAAGAAGTGGATGAAAAACGAAGTGTTCTGAAGATCAGAGAAGCAGTGGAAGCGCTGAATAAAAAACTAAAAGAAACAAAAAGAGCGGGGAATCTCCCCTAGTGTGATACAGTATAGGAAAAAAAAAGATGACAGTCAGAGGTGTGAATATAGGCAGGCAGTGCTGAGGATATACAGTCTCTATAAAAATGATGTATCATGGTGAATGGTGTGGGTTATTGCGGTATCAGTACTCCCCTATGAAAATTCACTCAGCAGATGGTGTTAGAAAAATGCACTTTGTGATAAAGTGATGCAGAACTTTTGAATTCTCAATTATGCTGAGTTGTCAAAATTTGGTGAGTGCATCCCCATAGGGGGATTTTGACAACACAGCACCTCTGACTGTCATCGTTTTTTTCATATACTGTATCACACTAGGGGAGATTCCCCGCTCTCTTTGTTTCTTTTTGTTTTTTTATTCAGTGCTTCCACAGCTACTCTGATCTTCAGAACACCTCATTTTTCGTCTTTGTTTTAAAAACTTAAGATGAGTGACATTGATTGCCTCAGCAATCAATATCAAACAAAGGGCAGGACTCCAGGATGTAGTCATCCCAGGTCTACCTGGAACCAGAGGGGGTACTAAGCATGGTATGGACTGGTTTAGATTGAAATTCCCAAAGGCATAAATTGGATGTTTCCACACACCAATGAGTATGTTGCCTGTCCAAGGCTATGAGGTTATAAAAGAACCAATGTTTTAATTAATGCAGCCTGGGGAGCTTATTGACAAAATGCTTTAGATAAGAGATCAAAGGCAGAAAACAAGTATATGGAAATATTAGAAAAACAATATATGTTTTATCACAAAATGTAGCAAGCTAATGTTTATGGATGTGCCAGAAATGTAATATGATTATTTAAAAATGGAAGCTTCTAGAATGATAATATCACTTTACAGAACCCTGTGTTATATTGTGTAATATTGGTCCTTATATAAATGTGAGTAGCACACACCATGAAGTGTAGCTAACCTGCATAACCTAGTTGTAATGTACAATTTTCTATTAAACACAATCAACAGATAATTTTTCATTCATTGTACAGAGCAATACAGCTGAAGGAAGACGGTCCCCCATGATCTTCCCAGTAAAGTAGGCACCTGAGATTAGATAAAGAGTCTAGCAAAGAGCAAGTAAAGTAACTTGTTGTGAGTTCTGAAGGAAGGTTGCTATGGTAAGTATTGTGATATCTAAGTACTGCACAACTATATTAACTGATAAACACTTGCAAATAAAGTTTCCCTTTTATTTTTTAATACCCACTAACCTTCCACAGAGATTGATTGGTGCAATCACTGTAGTATTAAAAATTAAAATGGATCCAAACATGGACAATTACAATTTAAATTTAATCTTAAGAAATTAGTTTTTTAATGCAATTAATCTATTCTGCAGATTAAAATGGCATTAAAATGCTAAAACTTTTCATGCTACTCAACATCAAATAAAGTACTTCATTTACCCACTAATGTTCAACTCTTGAGATAACCAACAAATGTGTTGTTGTTTCAGTCAAAACCAGTTCATTGACCTTCTTTCGGATCCACCTATAAGAAGAATGTACTTGACCATTTCAATGATCCTTCCTAGGTAGATATCCAAGAATTTCAGAGAACAGGCTTTGTGTGGGATGTGATTAGAACAGCATCTGTTCATTAGACATTCTTAGCCCCTGCAGTGTACTTAATGTTGTGCTGTGTGGTCTTTAGATGGTAACTGATGGTGCGTTGCACATTCAATGAATAGTTTAGCCTTCACATTGATTATTCTGTTTTATGCAATTGACTAGCTTTTCAAAACTCTTAAATCTGTTTCTTTAAAGAATAAATCCTCTCAATTTTCAACAGTTTTAAATCATCAATTTAAGTAATAAAGTAATAAAGTTACTGTCTGAATGCAGCATTCACTCTCTGCATGTCTTATCTGTTTGTTGTGAAAGGTTTGGTATTTCTTCACTCATGAGTAAGTATTTGTCACCTCTACCACTTATACATAACAGATAACGACTCCAGTGTTAAGTTCGGCAAACATCGGTTATGTGTTAACTCTCTTGAGTTCAGAGGGATTTACCTTATCATTATCATTACATGACATTATCATTACATTATGTAGCTGCATAATGCTTTCTGCCATAGGTAAAAACATTTATTATTAAAGATTGGACTACCACTTAGATTGTCAGCTCTTGCAGACAAGGTCTTGTCATGTTGTGGCAAAGTTTGTAAACTATTTAATGAGTTATCTTTTATGCTCCCCTAGCTATTTACAGCACCATGGAAAATGTTGATGGTTTTTAAATTGTTAATTTGATGCACATACAATGAATCCTGCTACTTGAATGAGATAAGGGAGATATCATTAGATGGTAAAGTAGATTAGGGGCATTTGATCCATTGGTCTATTGCCAAGATCAATGGATTACTTCTGACTTAGACAGGTCTCAAGGATCAAGCCCTGTTCTTTCATTGCCCTACTTTCACTACAACAACAACTGTATAAATATAAGTTGACTGATTTGGAAATGCCTGCCTACTTGTGAAGTCATACATTTCATTCATTCCAAATATGTTTTCTGAAATCCCACAATGGAAAAGTTTTGTTTTTACTAATTGTATTATTGTTAAACTTACAGTATCTCTACAACTATAATGAAGACATAATTATTGTTAAGAAATGTTGATCAAGCATCAATCAACTATTTAAAAATCTGGTACATAAAATTATTATGGGTTCACAATGGGGAAAAAACAAGTTAGAATACATACTTTTCATTAAGACAAATCTTGGCTTATAAGGTTGGTGAATGTGAAATAATAGCCTAGCTCTTCTTGCCTTAGCTACCACTCCCTATTCTATTTAGATGGGGTAGACATATATGCAGCATTTGGTACTTACAATATAATAATAATTTAATTGGGAAAGAGGTGTGTCTGTCTGTACGAGATGTTGCATTCAAGTCAATATTCATCGTCTTTTGCCCATCATATCAAAAAATGGTCAGAACTTTTCAACAGAAATCTGGAAAATTAAATATTTTTAATATGTGGGTATGCATACATTGGTCGTTAAGTATCATTGCTTGTTATAAGTAACAAGACTGTTTTTAGCTATATAAACAAAGAGCCATAAATTTTCCTTTTTATAAAGGAATGAATTCTAAAATAAACATTGTTCACATACAGGGCATATTCATCAAACTAATTTGACAGTCAAAGTGAATTTGTGTCACCTTGTGTCATTGTGCTCCAACAGATGCAAATTTGCTAACTCTTATTTACTAAGCTGTAAATTCCCTTGCCAAAAAGGCATACTTAGTCAAACATTAGCGAACACATAGTGATGTAAGTTCAACAACACTAGCCCTATGAAGTGATGTAAGCTTTACAATGCCACTACAACTGAAGAAGAGGACAACGGAAAAGTGGCCTAAGTCCACATTTTTTTTCATTTTTCATATTATTCTTTGGAAAGTTTCCTTGTACTTTGTTCTACTTATTGGGTTAGAAAGGTACTTGGGATAAGTGGCCTAAGACCATATATTTCAATACAGAAGAATTTATATTCAACAGAATAATGGCCTAAGTCCAATACAAACTTTGTTTTTCTAAGATTATCAATTTTTGGACTTAGGCCATT
>JAKJJM010162200.1:0-13696 GCA_021901965.1 Pipa carvalhoi
ATTTCCAGATTATGGAAATCGAAAAATACAGATTTCCATAATCTGGAAATCGGGACCGCATGAAAGTCGGAAAGACCGGTACCGGTCTTTCTGACTTTCATAAATACCGCCCTAAGCCTCTTCTACTGGACCTCCAATGTAGGTCTCTATCCTTCATGTTGAGGCACATTGTAGAAAGAAGGGGCAATGGACACACTGGCTGAGACCTCCCTCTCTTTGATTTTTTTTTGGAATGTTTGCTGTGTGAGTGTACTGATACAGAATAACCTATTTCATGTGATTTGTAGATGCAGCAAAGCACAAGTCATAAAAAAAATAAGTTCTTTGTATTTACTCTAAACAAACAGATGTTACAGCAGATACTGAATAATTATGTTATAATACTGTAATATGCAGTAGTAGTATAGGTAATACTGTAAGTAGTTTATAGAGGTACATAAAGGCATTTTAAATGAAGACAAGATTCAATTTTACACGTGATTTATCTACTCACATAACTTTATCATGTCATTATCGTCCAAGTTCCATCTTTTAAAAGCAAGATTTGTCAATGTAGAGATTTTCTTGAGTTGAAGCAGTAATTCCTCTAAGCTAAACTTAACATCTATACCTCCAGGGAGTGAAAGTGTTGTTAATTCTTTCAGATGGACCACATTAAAAGCTGAAATCAAAAACATCTATTTTATCAACATATCTGTTTAGTACCAAATGCCCAGGCAATCACAAAAAGAGAGTGTAGGTAGTACAATCCCTTCCAGAAACTGAATCCAAAGGGGTTCTTTAGCATAGATAATTAAATGACTATCATAGAAGAGAAAAACAGTCTCACATGCAGGTAATGAGAATGTTTAGAGTGTCAGAATACAGAACTACTGATAAGCAAGTGAAAGGGTATTTAGTATTGAAGCCCAATGTCTGCATCGGTGTCTATGACTCTTATACTACTGTGCGTACTTACCCAGGTCTTCTACTGATTTCTTCCCATCTTCTATTAAATAATTTCCAGACAAATCCAGTATTTTAAGCTTAGGGAAAATCCTCAATTGGTATGCTATCAAACAAAAAATGATATCAAATATTTTTCAATGTACATAGAATAGATACATTGTTTTAAAGGAAATAAATACCAATGATAAAGTATAGTATAAAAATTAACTTGTATGATAACTATGCTATATATTGTCTTTGCTAGAAAAGAGTTGTGAAATGTTCTTAAATGTAACTGATAAGGAAATAAGACTCATTTCTGAAGTCAAACAATACTGGAAGATTTCATTGGAGTAGGTCCCCTGTGAAGGAAGCAGCTTATTTTCAATGAAATGTTCAGCTAAATGTCAGTGATAATGTTAGGCAGAATGATGTAAGAAAGAAAATGGTAAATATATTTTTACTTACAAAGGGTCTGGAGAGCTTTAGCATTCAAACAGCAGTTAGTTAATTTAAGTTCTTCAAGGTCATGGCAACTTAATGAAATCGACTCTGTAATATCCTCCATGGCATTCCCAATGTTGGAGATATGAGATAAGGCTAATCTTTTCAACCTGGTCAGATTGGAAATACCTTTTGCTGTAAAAAAAAAAAGCAGAAATTTATGTTAATAAACTCATAAAGAAAAAAGCTAAGAATATGGGAATTTGTCTTTGAAATTGCATTTGGTTTCCTGTCCACATCTAAGAAATGTTGGGGTTCATTTAATAAAAGAGAGAAATGTCACATGGTACAAGGTAAAATTCTGCCATGTGGCCTTTGAGTGCAAGTTACTAAACCCTGCACTTGATTGGGCACAGATTATTAATATACAGTGATGCGTGTGTTCTGACTTTGCATTCCACAAATAAAATTCAATAAGGATGAGCAAGATAATCTGCCATGAATTAGCTCCTGGTGACTCCCCCATGCTTCAGAAGACTTGAGGCAGAACAAGATAAGGTTAATGGGTCACAAGTGTACATACTGGTAAAAGAAAGATTGCACAAAAAAACATGTCAGCTGTCATTCTATGCACCCCCTCCATATGTGTGTAAAAACAAAAATGACTCTTTCTTCCTTCAACAAAAACTTCAATATTAGTTTAAACTTAGCATTGGACTGGGTCACCAGGACACAGGGAAATATCCTGGTTGGCCCAGTCCTCAGTGGACTCCTGGAGCATCAAACTACACCATCATAACATATTTTAAAAGACAAAATAGAGGTTGGATACAAGAAAATAATAGTGATTGAAGAAGAAAATGAGAAAAAAATTAGGAAAATCTTTTTTATTAGTGGACTTCGGATCTCTTGCCTCTTAGTGGGCCCCAGCACTGTTTAAACTGCTACAAATATAGGTAGCTTTTTGGTATTTAATTGATATTTATTAATTACAATAAATGTTCACTATTTGAAATTGTTGAAATCGCTCTAGTTAAAAAAGTAAATCATTGTTATGTTAGTATGTGGCATTATGAGTTCATACTTCCCCAGTAAAGATAGAATGGTTTATGTGATCAATCAGTTAATATGGTGAACGCACTCCAATTATATAGGATTTTCTAATTATTGTGGTGAAGGCTCCAGGAGATGCATGGTGACATCACTACAACTTGTAGGATTATAGACAGGACTGCACACACACAAATCTTAAAAGTAGAACCTTATTTATTAGAGCACCACATGGGCTTGCAAATGAAATGTTTTTGGAGGGGGTCATGACCTTCTTTTGCCAGACCTTATGTGATCAATAATACTTGGACAGTGCAAGTTACATTCTCTGGAAACAGCCTGAAGATGCAACTTTCCACAACACAAGATATAAAGGAAGCAGTGAAATAGTTCAGCAAGGGGGAAGCAAATGAGAATAAGTGACAAATTAAAATCTCATAGAAAACCCACACCAAGGACTGAAAATTGCATTTTACTGTACTACTCCCTAGATATTCTAAAACTGTCTCAATTAGGGAAAAACTGTCCAATTCTGTTTTTGAATGACCTATGGATGCACTATGTGTTTCCACCCAATGTCAATTAAAAAGCAAAAAGAATGAATCAAGGTTCAATTGTTTGTGGGTTTTCAACAAAACATCTAAATACACAAGGTCACTCTGAATGACATAACTTTTAAAAGAATGTACATCAGTGTTGTTGTGGTTCATTAAGAAATACTCACCCAATGTCTGGGCTTTATTTTCATTCATTGTTATGTTGTGAAAAAACAGATTTTCAATTCCTTCTAACCTATCTATTCCATCTATAAGGCCACCTGTGAAAACATTCAAACTATATTAACTTAGAGTTCAGTTACACAGTCATTTGGTCTTGAGTAAACTTTTCATACGTAAGTTGCTTGTAATCAAATACATGTGAACTTATTTATATAATGTAAATACATCTAATATATACTGAGCAAGTAGAAATACTTCTTTCCTATTTCTGAAAAATGTAAAGGCTAACCACCAGATATAGACTTTGAAATGTTAGGATGTGTAGACAAAATAGGTAGCAATTGAAATTTTGCTCCACTCAGTGGCAGTAAATCCAGGTTATAGAACTGAAATTGTTCGGCCTACATAATAAACCCACAATCTTCCCCTTCCAAGCTACCTACTTGAATATTTATGTTGTCCTGGGCATTAATTTATTACAGAGCATGTGTGAAAACCATCACTGAATGAATTTCTCATTGAAATTCCCATGTAAATGTATCATGTGGCATCATGCTGCACCAACCCTACAGTGAAGTTGCTTGATGTAGACTTCTTTATAATGTTTCTAAGCCTTTTCCTTTGGTCTGTGGCGCTTGCACATGCTCAGAAAACACCACTTATGTACTGGGGCAAAATAAGATGCCTAGAAAGGCATATTACAGCTGTAAAGTTTTAACCGAACTGACTAACTTATCATGTATTGTGGCACATTACATGCTCATTTTATCTTTGAATTAAAAAAAACCTCTACTTGCAGTTTGGATTCCATGTTATATATTTAGGATTAATTACACCCTCATGCTGCAAGTCATGGTAATAATAAATTCTGATGCACACTGTGGATTATATTCATCTATATCTAGCCATGCAGTGCACATCTAAGTTTATTTCATATCAACCCTGTATCATGAGTTTTATGAATACACAGAGTTGGAGGAGTGACAAATAGGTTACCACAATGTCATTAAAGAGGATGTAAAGTCAAATACAACTTTCTGCTATTTCAATATTAAATAAATATAAATAATATATATATATATAAATATATGTATATACATATATATATAATATATCTCAAAATAAGCATTTTTCTAATTTATTGTTATATCATTTGCTTAGCTGTCACCTCCTAAATCCCTGCTCGGTTGGGTCACTTACCCAAGCCTGAGAAAATACCAGCAGCATTTTTTTACAACTAGTTCTTTTCCAGGCAACAAGCATAACATTTGCCAGAAAACTGAACAGCTTTTATGCAACAATCTTTAAATGTTATTTAAATTCTACTCTGGGTAAAAGTTTCTCCAGAAGCAACTAATAGCAGCATAAAATAATAGCATAATTGTTCAGGATGAAAAAGATGGTAAACAAAATGAACAATATATTAGAGATTTTTTAAAGATAAATAATGAAACATAATTTAAAAAAAAAAGTTTTTGAGTTTTAATTATTTCACAATAGCAATTCAATTTTTTTAAATAAAATATATTACACAAATGCCTAAATCATGGTTTAAATAAAGAATAGGCTGGGCACAGCGGAGGCTAGAGTTTCCATTTGAGGGGGTCATTCTGCAAACTAAGAATTTTCCATCCCGAATTCACTGATAGTGAACTCCCATTATAAAGTCGTGACTGCGACAATTTTCCCATCATAAAATCACAACCGCGACAATTTTTTATTCGCGGTCGCGATTTTATAATGGGAATTCGCTATTAGTGAATTCGGGAAGGAAAATTTGGAGTTTACGGAATGACCCCCTAAATGTTAGTGCTATTATACCTTCAGGATATAAGCAGACACCTTGTGACAAAGACAGTGGATGAGAATAAGCCAAAATCTAGCAAAGTGTTACATATTCATTGTGAAAAACAATATGTTACATGTTCAAATACCTGGCAGGTGGTCACTCTGTAGATTTGAAACACTTAATGTTTTCATCTCTGTCATTTCTACAATTCGCCTCTCATCTTCAATGCTGAGTGGAGTACTGTCAACATTTAAATCTTGAATATTCTTACAAGACTCCAAAACACTTGTTAAAGAGCCTGTTATTCCTGAGCTCCTTTTAATATTAAGCCTAAGCCGATCAGCAGAGCAACATATTTTACCAAGATATTTTATGTCTCTCTTGTTTAATTGGCCAAAATCCTTGAGTGTAATCTCTAATGTCTGAATTGATTGATTCCAGTCAAAGAATAATCTGACAGCTTTCTCTGGAATGTAATTGTTGTATACATTAGATTGCGTGCTGGGAGGATTTTTGTTCATTGCTTCGTCAATAAATACATCAAGATGAGTTCCAAATAAATCTAACTTGATCAGGTGCAATGCACTTAAACAATTTGGTAAATACTGAAAAAAATCAAAATGGTGAGAAGAGATATTTTGGGTACTGATATACAAGCTTTTGCCTGAAAACAGAGATTTAAATTCTTCACAAAGCTCTTTTTTGGTGGAGCTTTCAAAGAAGAGGTTAACTCCAAACTCCACAAACTCAGTACTGTAATTATTTCTGTCACAACTGTGTACTTCAGTAATGTGTTTAATAACCTTTTGAGTAGCGACTTTGGAACATCCGCATGTATATAAGAGGAGATTGCTATACTTAGTGGTAATATCATAAACTGAGTTGATCTTATTTAAATAGTCTTCTCCTTTAATAATATCCGAGGCCTTTTCAGATGATAAAAGTTGAGCGAGTCTTCTTCCAGCAGTATATTCCTGGAAAGTTGTATGAAAGAATCTGTAAACGGCCTTACGCCTTTGAGCAGCATATTTATTTAGCAGGCCTATATTTAGTAAGACCTCTTCATTGATTGTGGATAGGTTTTCTTCATGGAAATCAAATCGTTGTTCAATCAACCCATCCAAAGCTAAATCCCCGAAACACCTGATATTTTCTGCCAAGGCCTTTTTGCTAAGGTGTTGAATTTTGTACTTTTTCTTTTCAACCATTAAGTCATACAGTGTACTGAACAACGCTGTCTGAGTGTTCATCTGGAAATCACCCTCCCCCATTCGAAGGGCGCAGGCGATTACTACAAATAATGGAGTTTTCATGAGACTCTGCATAAAATTAGACTCTTCTAACTGAGACAACAACCCTTTGGCCTCATCTTCTTCTAAAACATTAGTGATGAGCTGTTTGGCATTATCTAAAGAAAAGTCACTTGTTTCAGCTATGAGAGCGCCGAACTTTCTCAGCTTTCCAATTGTTTCTGTTCGTGTACTTACAATAACTGTACTGTTAAATTTAGGATTGCATTTAATAAGTTCTTCAATTTCTGCACAACCCTCAGATTGAAATTCATCATAACCATCAAACAGGAACAGCACTTTTCTACCTAATTTCCATATTTCTTGCATGAATTCCTTTTTCTTCCAGGAGCAGGTTATGGGAAAAAGTTGGTCATAGAGGGTTTCATACAAGCCCTCACTGGCCCCTCGCAATGTGACAAAGAAGACAAGTTTATAATCTGCCAACACGCTATATTTTTCAGAGGCCCACAGCATAGCAATTCTCTTGAGAATAGTTGTCTTCCCCTTCCCAGCTTCTCCTTCAATAACACAAGGGCTTTCCAGTTCTTCCAACATTTCAACTAAAGTTAACTGTTTTTCCCTGCGATTAAGTGTTCCTTTCCGCCACAACAAAGGATCTGTAAAAGTTCGATCTAAATCAAAAATTATATCAATATCAGTATCTTCACCTAGTGGGTTAAATTTTTTAAAGAATGGGTATTGATAAAGATGCTTCAAATGGTCCTCCAAGTTGTCTAAATCTTCATGTGTGATTCTGCTCAGAACACCTAGAGTGAATAAAAAAAACAGTCTTCTTTTAAGAGAGGAAACTATGACCCAGATATCACAGCAAATATCTTTTAAAGTTCTGTTAAAAAAAAAACTTGATATGTGTCTTACACGACTTTATGCAAAGAGGTTACTGCGACCAAATGCATGTTGTCACAATTACCAATTGTGTGAAAAAGTTGCGAAGCAGTATTGATGTGGTCATCATTAAAAATCAATGAGAAGAATTTTGGGTTATGTTTTGGTCATCAAAATTACATGTCTGACACTACCCTATAAAAAAGGGGCAGAGGTTAAACATTGAGTGAAATTAAAAAGAGATCAGTTGCCCTCAATTAGCCCCAAAATAGTTTCTTATTGCTTTCAATGACATTGGTAGTGCTTAGAACTAATATGCAGTATTAATAAAAACAATGGAAATAAATGAGCGGATCTTTGGGGCAAATTCCTGCCAACAGAACTGACCCTTTGTGCTATCATCAAGAATAGTCTGGGGGAAGTCACCTATGCCTTAGTGTTATAACTACATAGGTATGCAGTGCTGTTTTTAATCTTTTGAGTCTACCAAGCATTTGTATATAAATGCGCTACAGGTCAGAGTGCTCAAGTTATACATTATTTTTCATGTGGTTGTCAAAGTGCAAAGCCACACATGGATTGTGCTTGCTTCCTTTTAAATAATCTGGTAATCACAAAGGCTATGACAGAGGAAAATATATATTGAAAAAAAAGCTAAGGGCTGATTTTTTTCTGATTAATCATATCTATAGTCTAACCACTTAAAATGTGGTTGGCTGGTTACTCATTATTGGATCAAATGAGTCCCAATCTGGTATCCAATCTTTGGCCTGATTGCTGAAAAATCAGGTCTATGCAGTTTAACCTACCAGATTTCACAGATATAGTAACATTTTATCTGAAAAATGAGTGTGCAGTTTTACAGGTTTTCCTACCAAACTGATTAGCCAAATATTGGGAAATATGTTTATGTTGGTGTAAATATACTAATTTGCACCAAATTTTGCAAGGAAAGATTTGTTATTTGTCTTATGTAATTTAATAAGCAACTTCTGATTAATGCTGTAAAAACAAATTAAATACACATATTCTAAACACTAAAAAACTTCCACAATCATTTTTTATGAAAAAGAAATTATTTCTTTTCTAATTATTTTAAAGTTCTAAATGCCAGGAAGAAATGACATTACTTACGCTGTCCAATCAAATCTTCATAAAAAAATTGGTCTCGATTTTCAAGGCACTGTAGAAACTCATTGCAGGATTCTTCTCCCTTTTTTAAAATCATATTAACTAGTTCTCTTGTTGCAACTTGAGCCACATTATGGGAACAAATTTGCTGCATTTCACCCAGAGAAACAATATTTTTTGAGAATAGGTCATCAGTTATCTGCACAACTATCGTTCTTCCCATTCTCTGGATTAGTTCAGGATACTTTTTCTTTATTAAATCCACTAAAGTAGGGAATAAAACAAGTCTTATTATTTCTGTAAAATAAGACTTAGGGGGTCATTCCGGTAGGTCAGAATTTTCTGTCCCGAATTCACTTATAGCGAACTCCCATTATAAAGTTGCGACCACGACAATTCTGCCATTATAAAATCGCGACCCGCGACAATTTTTTAGTCGCGGTCGCGACTTTATAATGGGACTTTGCTATAAGTGAATTCGGGATGAAAATTTCAGACCTACCGGAATGACCCCCTTAATGTACTCAATAAATCTAAGCAGAAAGAAAACAAATACAAAAATCAAATTTAAATAAAAATCATACACAGATTTTTCATGCAGTGAAATAAATGGTTACAAATAAATAAATCAACAAGAATAAAAAATTTGGAACAGTATAGCTGGCTTTTGTGTCAAAATAAATAGATGGTCTTTCTAGGATTTCCTAATATGTTTTGGTCCACATCTCGTGGTCAACCAAGAAAGATGTATGCTTTTTGGAATGAATTTTAGTCCTGCAATATACAATATTCTTCACTATCAGGTGACCTGAGTTATAGAGTTATAGATATGCTCTCATCAAGTGTGATACTACAAGCACGACAGTTGTGAGAAGCTATGAGCTGAGAGCCTGTGAGTTGTGCATTTGATTAAACTGAAGGACAGTAAGAGGAGCCAGTCTAGTCTCCAGATAAAAGCAGTCACTTGTATAGCAGCAGTGACTGCATGAGGGTTCAGTAGGTTAAAATGAACTAATTAATAAGGCAGAGGGCTACTAAGTTAGGGATTGGGTAGATGCCAGATACCATGGGCTGTTTATTACACCAATAAGGTAGGGCTCCTGAGTGAATATGGACCCTCTTAAAGAGACTGATGGAAGATAAAGTGAGTCCAGCATATAAATTATGAACTGTTATATAAATCTGAAATTATTACAACTGAACATGCTTTATTCATTGCTTGTGCCTTTTTATTAACTGCATATTATAGATTGAGACCATACACTGAAAATAGCTTTCTGATTGCTACAAATTATAATGCATACACTAGTCTTTGTTTTATGTTCTTCAGTCAGTTCACACTAGATATATCTCACCTTAAGCAAGTTTAACATACTCTCCAGGAGCAGCATACTTTCCAATGAAAGTGAAAAGTAAACAATGTATTTTGTCACAGTAACTGCTTTGTATAAAGTTACAAGAAGGTCTTGACATGGTCACTATTGAAACCAATGAAACATGTTTAGTCTGCATTTCTTTTGCTGAGAAAACATGCAGAAAATGCCACTTGTAACATTGCCCTTAGAGGATTTGCCATTTATTGAGGTGAGTGTGGAAACATAACCTTTCCAAGTGGTGTGGCGCCTATTTTCATCTAATGAAGGAAGGCAAAATGCCACCTCAAAAATCATTTAATTAACAAGGATTCATTAAGCAACTTTGGCTCTGTTCTAAAAGAAAAGAAAACAACACAACTGTTGTTGGGAGAGTCAGGGTAGTCAAGCGGGCACCAGTAGAGGAGGAGAATAAGGTAGCAGCGGGCGGAGTGCAGAGATGACAGTACCCAAGGCGCAGAGTCTAAGACACACTCCGGTATTTGCCTAGAGCCCCCGCAAGGATATTAGGGCTTCGCAGCAGAATGTGCTCAGGTCGTGACCACTAGGACTGTTAGCAGGAATGGTACAGGAGATAACGGAAGGTCAGAGAATGGAACAGCAGACAGGAAAGGTGGCTCAAGATTAAAGTCAGGACAGGCAGAATACAGGCGTAGTCAAAAGCAGGCCGGGTCATACACAGGAAACAGCTAATAAAACAGATCAGAGCACCCATAGAACGAGTTCTATAATCGGGCGCTGAAGCTAAAGTGAAGGGGATTTAAATAGGAGCGCAAATGCAATGACGTTATGTCGCTCTACCGTCAGTCACATTCCCAGGTTGAAGAGACCCCAACGAGAGGGCAAGATGGCGACTGAGATAGGAGTGAATAGAGGAAGAGAAACACGAAGGAAGGAAGCACCACAGGCCGTCACGAGGGGAGCGGGAGGTAAGTTTCATCACAGGGCGCAACCTAAGACCCACGTGTTCTGCTAGTCACGTAAATAAACTTGAAAAACAAAAGAGGAGCAAAGTTGCTGCTGCAAAGTGGAGTAGCAAAGCTACAATTTATTATAGTGCCATTACATGTTTCGGGTGACAAAACCCTTTCTCAAATGTATAATGGCACTGTAATGCTCAGTTCTGTCCAGTCTGCTTCTCCAGGCCAAAAGCAAGACTAAACCCTGAACTGCTCATTCTATTAACAGAAATAATTACTGTTACGATACAAGTAATAAAAATATGCAAATTGTTTTCATAATTGTAATGTAAAATAGATAAAAGCAAAAACTTACTTGTAAATCAGTGTGAGGAAGAGTCTGATGGGGTAAGTATCCCTTAAAAAAAAAGAAAGAAGTATTAAAGAAGAACTAAAGTCTATTAATAAATCACATTTGTTCAGTTAGCCTACTTATTTCACAAGTACATGGCATCCTTTGTAGCATGTTAGCTCCACTCTCCACTGAGAAAGCTGATGTCTTGGGCATTGACATCTAACAGAGCATGTGTAAAAACCAGCACTGAGTGTATGCCTCATTGATAGACATAGGTTAATATACCATGTGATATTCTCCAACCAGTCAAACACTATGGGCATCATTGACTAAAGGATGAATTTACCTGTCAAATTCACCTCATTACACCTGCGAGTTGCATCTCCAAAATAGTTGCAAATTCACTTCTCATTATTGACTAAGCGGCGACTAGTCTTGTTGAACAAATGGACAGTGATAATCACGGATGTCGATGTGTGGAGTAGTCAGTCGGATAGAAGTAGAATGCAGAGCCTTGCCATGAGCCCCCTAATTCACCAGTCTGAAGTGGCAAAGTCAAATGGGTGAATTCAGAGCAGTTCACCTAGTCGCATTCGCTCCTTTGAAACACTCCTTCGCTGAGTCAATAGAATTACCTGCGCACGCACATGCAAAGTGATGCAGGGTATTCCATAAGATCGCGACTATCGTAGTCGCCCGAATTGGTTGCATATTTACATCGCAGACTTTGCTCAAGAAGTGAACATAGGGAAGTGGCGAATACATGTGCATTTAGAGCTATACGTGACAATTCGGCCTTTAATCAATGAGGCCCTATGTGTGATAAAGTGTCAGGGTGCAGAGGGAGGGGGCTGATCCTGCACTGGGGGCCCCGGAGTGGATCGGTGCACCATTTAAACCAACTGTGTCTATAAAACCAAATTATCCTTAAAGAGTGAAACAAACATGTAATAACAAATTTTTGCTGGGGGTTAAGTTGATGATGGACAGCCAGTGAATCTACTATGCCTTCTGTTCATGCGCACCCCTGAAAGTGGATGGCCTACTGATGTTGAAATGGGCTAGTGATGCCCCTAGAGCATGTTGCTGTTTGTACAGCCTGCCACAAAAATGGGCCCTGCATACAAAGAGAACTAGACAATATAGAAAATAAATAAGTCTGTGTCCCCTTTACTGTAAATGTTAATTCATCTGTACTGCCCACCATTTTGTTTTTTGGATTAATGGAACAATCTTTCCAAATTCATTGGCGATTCATTGGATGGTTTGCCATTGCATGTGTTCCTTTAAAGGGACACTAAACCCCCTATTATGGTCAGGCTTCATAACATATGTATACATGCACTGAAGTTAACTTTGATATCTGTAAGCTCTAAGGTGTAAAGCACCATAGAAAACAATGAAACTCAAGGAGGTCTGTTTAAAAACATGGCTAATATTAGTAAAGATAAGAAGAGGCATAAAGAAATACAATTTATTAATTTACCTTCAAGGGATAACATTCTTACAAGTGCAGTATTAAATTAACTGCCATGCCAATCCAAAAGGAAAATGAAGATGAACATCTTTCATACAGCTGTACATAGTAAGAAGTACACACAAGATATGATATTACCATACCTCCTGGATTACCCCAACTGTCCTGGATTCTGTGGGACAGTCCCACAGTGCCAGATCCCTATCCCCAAGTCCTGGGTCCCCCTTTCCTACACCCTGTGGTAGACATCACCCCTGCACAGCCAATTAAAAATTAGTGAGCGATGATGTCAGTGCCAGAGAGAATAGCGCTGTCCCCCCCTGCAACATTGAGAGGTATGTATTATATAGATTGCAAACTCTGACACAACATGATATATAGAAACAATAGGAATGAAGATTGTCAGCAAGAACTTATAGGGGCACATTTACTAAAGTCAAACAGGCTTTACGACTAGTCAATGCAGGAGAAACAGCCTATATTTAACTATATCACTGTTTTCTCCAATTTACTAAATTGTTCAAAAACCATATTATTGCCCAAAAGAAATCTCCACCCTCAGGCTGGCGTAAATCCATTATTCCCTATGGAGATGGTCCTGTCATTTAGCCTAAGCCCAAAATATTTCCCCATTGAAAAGAGACATCGATATCAATCTGTAATAGAAGGAACTCTCATAGAAAATCATTGCAAAGGGTTAACGATTTATTTCATTGGGGAAACATTTTTATCCATGCTTTGTAGATAAGGGAAATTAAAAAGTACAAGGAAACAATAATTGACAGCAAAATGGTGTGAAATCAATCGATATGGTCGAATAGGTCTTAGTAAATATGCCCCATAGTCTAAGTGAGCATAAAATAGAAATAGTCTTTTTACCTTGCAGTGATCCAATCCACAATGCCCCTTTACTGTAATAAAACAGTCTCATGTGAGCTGCTGCCTTGTCTCTGAACCTTCCAAGGATATGTGTCCGCAATGTTTAAAAAACATATATTCATTGTCCTTCACACAGAGTAACTGTAGTAGGATGTTATTAGGAAGCAGAATCAATAGTGACTGAGTTTGAGCTAAAGAGAATGTTATTTTTTCTTCCGCTTCCTGGAAATCTTGTGTTTCTGTTTTACTATTACAACACTGTGTAAAGCACTGAGGGGGAGGGAATACCTGTAGGCTTACCCAAACTAGAGAAAAGCATAGAAACGATAATACTATTACAGCACTGTGTAAAGCACTGAGGGGAAGGGAATAACCGAAGTCTTACCCAAACTAGAGAAAAGCATAGAAACGATAATACTATTACAGCACTGTGTAAAGCACCGAGGGGAGGGAATACCTGTAGGCTTACTGAAACTAGAGAAAAACATAGAAACAATAATACTATTACAGCACTG
>JAKJJM010162434.1:0-10376 GCA_021901965.1 Pipa carvalhoi
TGCAGGAAAACAGGCTGAACTGGATGGACTTGAGTCTTTTTTCAGCCTTATAAACTATGTTACTATGTTACTATGTTACTATGTTACCTTACTTGTTCCCTAGCTCGGAGCTCAGAAATGAGCATTAAAAGTCTCAGCGAGATTGAGAAGCAGGTGCAGGCTGTGGATAAGCTAAAGGAACAGGAGATGTTCAGCACAAGTAAAAGGAACGAGGAGGCAGTGTGAGTATATTTGGATCAGTTAGTCACCAAACTTCCCAATAATCCTAATCGAGCGCTGTGATCCTCTTCACTTCCTGTTCCTGTGAGTTTGGCCAAATGGATAAATCACAGTAGTAGAATTCAGATGTAAAACTGCTACTGCGCTTACTCTGGTCAGAAAACCTCACAATGAATGTTTCCCATCTCCCCCTGGAGTAAATGAGATTGTACTTCTTCTTTAACTCTTTTATGCAACTCTGTTTCTCCTATCAACTATTCAAATTATATTTCAAAATATAGATAATCCCACGGTGCCTGTGCCCCCAGTTTAGAACAAAATACATGTACACAAACATCTTCTCTTCCATCACTGCAGCCTGGAGAGTCCTTTTAGGATTAAGTTGCATGAAATAAATTAATTTTGTTGTTGTTTCTTTATCTATTTTTATAAACAATGAAAAATGCTATTAGATTATGGTGGAGCAAACAGGAAAATGATTTCCTTTCATGGATAAGGCCATGATAAAAGGCAGGTATGCATTCACAAAGTACTTCATGGGGAAAGAAGATCAGTGGCAATACAGACAACATTGGCCCATCCTTTTAATTTTGTTCTGAATATGTTTATAGTTTTGGCCTTGTTTATATGTCAGTGGTCTTCTGGTTGCTAGGATCCACTACCCACAGCAACCTGTTGGTCTCAATAGTTGGTTGCTAGGTTTGTGGACCCTAGAAACCAGAAGGCCATTGACATATCAAAAAAGGTGGAAATGATCTTTATAAATGTCCCCAAAATAGTGAATTAAAATGGTAAAATAAATTTGCAACTATTCACGCCAGTGCGCATGTACTGTAGGGAAGAAAATCATTTTCTTTCGCTATTTTGTATGTTGTATTCTTTTTCTAAGTTAATGGCAACGTACAGGACATGTTGATGAATCATATTTAGAATAGGCCATGTTGACCAAGTTTTCATCAGCGATATTGTCGATGGAGAATAATCACATAAATACACAACAATTGTTTTTATATTAATTTCAGTAATGTGAATAGACAATTCCTACTTCATTCTGGCACATGTTGTTACATTTTCTAAGCCATTTGAGTGAAATGTCACCAAAACAGGAACCCTACCATAAAATCCCACATTTCATCAGTTTCATTCGGCAAAATCAAATCTGCATAAAATGTTGTAAACTGTGGGGCAATTTTCCACAACAAGAAAATAATGATCTTTGCTAAATTTGCAAAATTGGAGAAATTATTATTGTCACAAATTCATGCATGTAGGGAACAATTCACAGTTTGATAAATATGCCCCTTTTTCATAGTTCCCACTTAAGCAAAATGTCACAAGATAGTTTGATATGGCTTTAATTAAAATCAGTGGGAAGCATTTTACTGTTAAGACAGTCCAGCTACACCCATATACACAGACTGGTCTTGTGTATGTGTAGTCCATGATTCATGTTGTCAAGTAGCCTGTGTATTTTATGTGGCATTGATATTGGAAATCATTGGGCCTCTAATCTGTCAATTGCCCCACGACAGTGCATATTTTACACACACCAATGACAGTGTCAACTGCCCACTTACAATGCTCTTTGCACAATATTTCATTAAGTCTACATATGGTTATCTGTCTAGGTGCCCTGGTTTAATTAAATAACTTGGCCTACTTAAGAAGTACTCAATAAACCCCCTATTGACCCTTGTTTTAGGGAACCATTTTTAGAGCAATACACAACATTAAATTTTTTTTTTTAATGATTTTTAGCCCAAAATGTAAAGTGTTAAATCTTCAGGGCTGATATGAAATTGGTTCAAATGTGCACTGCATAGTGTTTCAAAGTTTAGTGCAATCTGTAGCATGCAACAAGGTTAATTAAGAATCAGCTAAGCAATAAACAGGGATGGAATAAATCCTTAACTGCAAGTAGATCTTGTTGGATGTCATTTATAATCACAGAATTTTAATATTACCTTTGCCCCAGCTCGTTAGTAATACTCTACCACAGAAGCTAGAGGGCACTAAGCATATACAGTGCATTTAGATAAAAATGTAGGCATATAAAAACTTATTAAGAGGCGTAGACTTGACTTTCTTGGAAATACTGTACCTTTGGGCTGGTTGAGAGAGCCCTAGGCATAGGTTAAATGCATTATAACTTTTATTTGTTTTAGCTCTTTCTTAAACAATGGCAATAATAACAGTAATTGAGCATTATTGGGTTTATTCTGCTACTCTATCCTCTGTGTATCTGAATACTATTTTGAAATAATAAAATAAAATTGACATCATGTTAAAACATCACTTGCCACTGAAGTAATTATCTTCTTACCCCATGGGCTGACAATATCTCAGACAGAGGAAATTCCCTCAGGATGATGCATTTCTCTAATACTGAACACCATGGCTATTTGGTTATAAAAAGGCATTTATTCTCATACTGTCATAGGTAAATACTTTTCAGGTTGCAGAAGAAGTGTCATTGTATTATGAAAGGTAATCATGTCTAGAGCATTTAGTCTTTCATTGTTAGATTCATTTTAGACATTTAACTTTGTATTCCATCTATTTGAAACGTTATCTAGAGATATTTATTTTCTACATTGTGCCCCTTTCCATGTTTTCATAACAAAATTCTGTTCTTTTCGCTAGATAATTTAATATGTTTCAGGAGTTATTTCATAGAACAATGAAATCTCTGAAACGTCGAGTACACAATAAAGTCTGAAACATTAAAGTACAGTGAGATTTGCTGATTTTTGAATTTGGGGACATTGGTCACTATGTGTAGAAATTTGAATTCAATTATAGTTTTGGATTATGTGGACTCATATACAAGTCACTGTTAATGCAAAAAAGAAAAGTGTGATAAAATTTAGAGCCTTATTGACTAAAGGCCCAATAGTTACGCAAAGCACAGAATTCGCATTTGATTGTCACTTTCCCATGCTTTTTTGGGCAAACTCTAAAATATGGCGAATATAATTTGGATGACTATTGTACTTTGTGTGCACATGTCCAGGTACTTTGACTATTGACTAAGTGGCGGAGTTTGTCGACTTGACTAGGTGCACTGCTCTGAATTCTCCTATTTGACTTCACCACATCAGACTGGCGTATTGGGGGGTTGATGACAGGGTTCCGGTGTGACATAAGGTGACTATTCATTCAAAAGTGACAATGGTGACTGCGACTAAATGACAATGTGACCTAGGGACAAGTTGAAATAGATGTATTATTCACTTCCATATAGTTAAGGATATGGTGAGAATGACTTCACTTCACTGGAGGAATTCACATCAATTCGAATGAATTCACATCCTACTACTATTCTACTGACTTCATCACACAACACATCTGACATTGATTGTCGCTATCCGCTTGTTTGACAAGTTTATCCAGTGCATCATGAATAAGGAGAAGTGAATCTGCGACTATTTTGGCAATACAATTCGAATTGTAGTGAGGTGAATTTGACAGGTGAATTCATCCTTTAGTCAATAAAGCCCTTAATGTTTAGATTCCTGCCAGGTTTTCCTTCTTTTTTCTCCTTGAAACACAATGTGGAGTAAAAGCTTCTACTTAGATTTCAATGTTTCTGTTATGTTGTAAAAGTTAGCTTTTTGTAACTTCACAAATAACCACATTTATCTATTGCCTCTCTTCTGGTTTGAGCCTATGATTAACAAACATTAATAACAAAATCTTTAAACCACTAATCTTGAACAGATTAACAGATGACCTAATATGTATGAAATTGAAGTTGATTGGCTAGATGTTCTTTTTTTCTACAGGATTTATTAGAAGTGACCAGTCTTCATCATGTTGTCGTTTGGAACGTAGTCTGATATCTAAGACTCTTTAATGGAGTAAGTAGACCTTTAAAATTCTAGATAAATGTTACATCGGAGTTTATCTATGATCTACATAAAAATAAACTTCAAATGCAGAAACTAAATGATTCATGTTAAGAACCTGTGCAAAGCAAACAAGGATCTGTTGAGTTAAGTTCCTGTCCAAAGAACCTGGTTGCAAGCAGAAATCCCAAGGAGATGAAATGATCCAAAGTGAAACCTAAAGTTTGCACCATCATCCTCCTGGCTCCCCATCTATTAGTACCATCCATTCCTTTGATGTATTATTTGGTTGAATATTTTTTTTATATTTAATCCTCCTGTAATAAAATGGCAAAATTTGACATGCAAGAGGAACAGTTTTATCATCTTGACAAATATAAGGAGAACCAAACACAAATGACGGAGATTCAACTCTTAGGATTTCAGAATGTCCATATTTTCAAGGTCCCTCTCTTTGCTCTGCTTCTCTTGAGTTACTGTGTGACAATACAGGGAAACATTCTGATAACAGTGTTGGTGTCAACCAGTAAAAATCTCCACTCTCCCATGTATTTCTTTCTTCAGCATCTGTCCATTTCTGACATCCTTTTGACGACTAACATTACACCTATCCTGCTGCATCTTATAATCAATGATGGTGCGATTATGTCTCTTACTGGCTGCCTTACTCAGTGTAATATTTTTGGCTGTTTAGAAATATTTGATTGTTTTCTGTTGACGGTGATGTCCTATGACCGGTACTTAGCCATTTGCAGGCCCCTACATTATACTTCTATAATGGATCATCAGTTTTCCCTTACCTTAGTTGCCATGTGCTGGATTCTAGCTTTTGCTATTTCAATGACTTTTATAATATCTCTAAGCTTGTTACACTTTTGTCAACAAATAATCATTGACCATTTCTTCTGTGAGTCCACTCCCCTAATAGAATCGTCTTGCTCGGACACGTTTTCATTGCAAATAGAAGTTTTAATAATGGCTGTTACTATAATTATTCTCCCATTTCTGTTCATCATTGTAACATATGTCTGTATTGCTTTTGCAATTCAAAAAATAAAAACTAACATTGGAAGACAAAAAGCCTTCTCCACTTGCAGTTCCCACCTGGCTGTTGTAGGATTATTTTATGGGACATTGTTTGGGATGTATATAGACCCAAAAGGAGGTCTTTCACCATCTACAAAGAAACTCCTTTCTCTTTTTTACACCGTGGTGACTCCCTTGCTTAACCCCATTATATACAGCCTGAGGAGTAAAGATACAAAAATAGCCCTTTGTAATTGTGTCAGTAATTGGAATGTATTTAACTACTATTATAATAAATCAGAGAGGGGTAACTGAGTGGTAATTATACATCATTAATGTAGAAAAAAGAAAATTATGGTAGCATTGTCTCCTTTAAACAGATCCATGTGAATATAACTTTATCACTTTGTTACAATATATCTATTTATGACAATTTTGCTACAATACACCATCCCTCTTATTTGAAAGAAGTGCATGGAAATCATTACATGACCAGTAGCCATTGCAAGTTAGTGAATGTAAATATTCACGAACGCCTACACTGAGCATTGGGTGAATTGTCATGACCTATTCACTTTGGGAGGTGAATTCACACTTTCATAAATATGCCCCTAAAAGTAAAAAATGATGTGATGATTCAGACTATAGCTTGTGCAGAGTTTAGGCAAATACATTTTATATCAGAGAAAATACAGGTATCTTTGTATGTAGAAAGAAAAATAACTTTAGTCATTTGCAATATACTTGTGCTTATTTATGAAAATCATAAGGACTTGGTGAACTAACAGGGGATACTTATTGAAATGAAAATAGCCATGTGAGACAATTTGCCACTTCTCCAGCTGTGAACATTTAGCAAAGATCTGTATTTTGTGTCATGTCAAAAACTGTTTATGCTGGCTATGCCTTCAGGTCCGTGCTTTGGGTGTGCCTCATCCATCAAAGTGGTGATTTGGCTTTGCCAGAAGAAAGTGGAATATTAGGGCTTATGGCAGTGCTCCTGCTACTGTTCTGGTCACATGTCAAAATGCTTGCAAAATATGGTGACAAAGTGCCGACATGAGTTAGGAATTGTCTGCCACTGAAAGGAATATAGAAAACAACTATTGTAATTTATAGTAATATTCTAACACGGCTGCAATACATGGAACCTAAATGCCATAAAATGGTCACATTGCCCTTCCTTATAATAAGGCTAATTATCATAAACTATGCCTCCATAAATGCAGGGATTGGAAACTGTTGATGCCTCCACCTTGCCTCCTCTCTACATCCTCAGTAGTGTTAGAGGTACAGGACGGCTGTTTGAATTATCCCTTTTTCAAAGACAGCCTGATTAGCATGTTGACTCCCAGTTTGGCCAGTGTTTCAAAAGTGCATGAATGGACCTTGTGAACCCTGCTCTGCTTTGGAGAACAGAACTTTAAGTACAAAGGTCTATTTGGTGTTATTCCTCTGCCAACAATTATTGTCATCTAATCTGATATTCAATTTTATTTTACATTTACTTCCTTTACATTAAGTATGACATTTGACATGCAAGAAACATTTTTTAGTAATCCTGACAAATACAAGGAGAACCAGACAAAAATTATGGAGATTCAGCTCTTAGGATTTCCTGGCATCCATAATTTGAAGGTACCACTCTCCTGAGTTATTGTGTGACAATACTGGGAAACATTCTCATCATATTGTTAGTGTCAGCCAGTAATAACCTCCACTCTCCCATGTACTTCTTCCTTCAGCATCTCTCCATTTCTGACATTCTTTTGACAACAGATATTATACCTCTCATGCTCCATATTATAATCAATAATGGTGCTGCCATATCTCTTGCAGCTTGCCTTACTCAGTATAATTTTTTTTAGTAATCTAGAGATATTTGAGTGTTTTCTATTGACATTGATGGCATATCATAGATATCTGGCCATCTGTAGCCACCTGCATTATTCTTCTTTAATGAATCATCACCTTTGCCTCACCTTAGTTTCCATGAGCTGGATTTTAGGTCTTTCTATATCAATGACTTTTACAATATATCTAAGCATGCTACAATTTTGTGGACAAAAAATCATTGACCATTTCTTTTGTGACCCTACTCCCCTTCTGGGACTTTCCTGTTCAGATACTTTTATAATACATATAGCAGCCATTTTAACAGCTGTTATTCTAGTTATTTTCCCATTTCTGTTCATCATTGTATCATATGTCTGTAATGCTTTCGCAATCAAAAAAATAAAATCAAACTCTGGAAGACAAAAAGCCTTCTCCACTTGCAGTTACCACCTGGTTGTAGTAGGCATGTTTTATGGGACATTGCTTGGGATGCATATAGAATCAATCAAAGCTCGTTCACCAACCACAAAGAAACTTCTTTCTCTTTTTTTCTACTGTGGTGACTCCTTTATCTAACCCTATTATATACAGTATGAGGAGTAAAGATATGAAAGAAGCTCTAGGAAAATTGGTAAATGGAATTCACCAAATAAAGAAGAGATAACTGAGTGATATTTTACAGCAATCAGTTGTACAGCTTTAACTGCACACATTTAATAAAAGCAGAATACTTTACATTTTAATCTATTTTTAATACATTTGAGATAATGCAATACTGAACTTATCATTAACTTGAAAGGGTTTTCCTCAGAGTTTATTAAGATGGTAAGCTCTCTGGGGCAGGGGTCTTCATTCATCTGTTTTAATGAGAACAAATATTCCAAGTGATTAAATGGACATCAAAGAATACCAGTCACCATGAAATGCACATAAGCTGTTTAATGGATTTTATCCCAACTTCACAACACCTACACAGTCTAAACTAATGGCACAGTCAATATTTCCAGGGAGTCTGTACTGCAGTGGCACCACTCAACATATGTGGTGAACCTGTGCAGTATTAAACCCTTCTAGATACAGCCACACACCCCATTATTAAAGTATCTTGTGAACTTAATCACTTATATTGCCAATATGGAGAAAACGACAACATTATATAGTGATCTTTGACTGTGTAGTAAAATAGTTTATAAGACTGAAAAAAGACACAAGTCCACTCAGCCTAGTATCCAATTATGTTAATTAAGAGAAGTAAGAGATAATATCCTCACTTCAGGAGAAAAATCCTTCCCGACTCCAAATATGGCAGTTATCTAATATCCATATCTTGTAATATATATATATATATATACTTAAGGAAGTAATATGATAAACTGAAATAAAATGACTCTGTAGAGAAAAGTGTAGTGACCAGGATTAAACAACTCATCAATCTGGCACCCCAAGGGTTAACACTGTCACGGGTCTCTCCCTGTAGGGTGGTGACAATGCAGGTTGCTCATTACATAAAATGGAGGTAGGCAGGTGTTGCAGGGTGTGCAGTGTACATTCAGTAGAATAGTAAGATACCTCTCCCCTCTGCGGTCCTTGCTCCCCTTCGGTACAAATAACTCAGCCCAATCTCCAGGGTGCTTCTCCCAAGTAAACGTAACTTTCATTATTCCTCTTGCAGCAATTCAAGTAAATGACAGGCACATCAATATTTCAGGCAATGTTCAGTTGCATATATCAACTCTGTCTCCTTTTGCAATAGACAGTTCTCTTTTCCTTTTACCTCAGATTATAATCGGTCTACATCTCCATTATAGTGTGCCCCCTTACTTTCGCATCACACACTGAACCCTCTACTTCCTGTCACATAGGGTTTTACATACTTGTAACAACTGCTGCATGTTATGACCTAACCAAAACATCTCTGAATGGGAAGTTTTAAAATGAAACCTACCCACTAGGGCCTTATTCAACTACAAATCTATTATGTACCCTGAAAAAGGGGCTCATTAACCACAGGGGTTCTACTTGCTACAATTTCATAATGTATGAGCTAATCCCGTATATTACAAAAGTATACTCCCTTTTTCTTCGATCAATCTGCCTGCTATGCTAATGATAATCTAGATTATAATAATACTCAATGTTCGTTTTCATTTTCCATGTGTTATCATATATTGATTATGAATAAAAACAAGTTAAAAAAACAAGTAAAGTCAACCCTGTCCATCTTATTGGTCTTTGTTTTTATCACATAGACATCATTTAGGAAAATGTTCTTTTGTCATAATGGAATCTAATAAAAAAATACTAAATCCCCTTCGACAATGCATTGATCTTGCCCAGCCAGAATCTTTATGGGAAAAGGGGAAAGCACTTATAAAGATATGTTTTTGTTGGGTGACCTTCTCCTTCTCACCTTAGTATTTTCCTTGTAATATTAGTTGGAACCCATGTATCCTTTTTCCCCAAAGTGAGGTTACCACTTGCTCAAAATAATTCCTTGTTTCAAAGACATCAACCAGACTTCATCTGCCAGAAGATTGAACTGGAAGGTTTTACTCCATTTCCACTGACCAGAGCATTTTTATTTGGAAGGACAATTAAGAGCTTGGAGAAAAAAAAATCTATCTTAGTAGACACCCAGTGAAATTCTCTGAATTCCCCATCACTTTAATAACTGACCTGTTAATCTTTGTGGATATGAGTGAAGATGGATCCTCTATACTACCAAGTGGTTTAGCCTGGGTTCATGCCGAGGTACAGAATCTAAGGAGCTCCCTGTTTGCATCCTTAACCCCTGCAAGCAGGTATATCCTTTGCACCAAGAGGACTCCCTGATCAGGACCTTAGATTCACACCCCAGTAGTTCTTGAAAAGGTACTTAAGCTGTGTTGGCTCTGCTGTGGCTCCTGATAGAAATATTTACTTATTGCGGACCTTTTTTTCTATTTCAACTTGTATAGTCACTCCTTTTCTTATTGAAAAAGTAGCCAGAATTTTTCACTTCCACAGTATATTTTTTGTTTATTTAATGTTTTCTTTAAATAATATGATCAGCTCATTAAAACATTACCAGCCATAGGAAAATAGTAACATAGTTTATAAGGTGGATAAAAAGACATAATTCCAGTTCAGCCTATTTTCCTGCAATGTTGATCCAGAGGGAAGCAAAAAACCCATGAGACAAGAACCAATTATCCTCATATTAGGGAAAAAATTCCTTCCAGACTCCAAATATGGCAATCAGAGTAATTCCCTGGATCAAGATCCCACCTCCAGTTATCCAGTATCCATAACTTGTAATTTTCTTGCACTGAAGGATCAGAATAATTCCCTGGATCAAGATCCAACCTCCAGTTATCCAGTATCCATAACTTGTAATGTTCTTACACTGAAGGATCAGAATAATTCCCTGGATCAAGATCCCACCTCCAGTTATCCAGTACCATAACT
>JAKJJM010162625.1:0-12999 GCA_021901965.1 Pipa carvalhoi
CAATCTGCTTCACATGAAACATCTAATGGGGGGAAACACTTCTCACTAAGGTATAGTACTGCATATGTAAAGATGTCATCTGACTATAGTTCTCCTTTAAGTAGCACAGGACCCAGTGCACGATTGGCACAACCTCATTCCTACTCCTCCCTTGAACATATAATATTGGGCAACAGTTACAACCTTATTGTTTATTATCCCATCTTCACCTATGCTTTTCTGGGGGCTCCACTGCAGATAACTGTTCAAATCAAAATTCTGAAACTGCTGCGGCTGCCTTAATTACTAAGGAAATACAAATTATAATATGAGATCATCCCAATATTACATGCCATCATCTTACAGATAATTTAATGCACTGGTGATCGCACAAGTTCAGGAGTTTGTTTGAGTAAATTGAAACTTTTTATACGCCCCAAATGCATATTCATTAATCAGACATTCCAAAAGTTAAAAAAAAAAATATAACGGGGGATTCCTCTACCCCAACGTTATTTAAATAGAACACTCAGTGATGGTCAGTCTTTGTTCCATCCACGATTCCTTTACTCACTGTCTAGTGGTTCTCTTTTGGATTTAGTTATCTTATGTGGATGCAGAAGGCAACTCCATTGGTGTGGTACAGATGACTTTCCTCAGGCTGCTAAGTGCTTCTGCTAACCAGAATATCACCTACAATTGCTACCAATCGGTTGCATGGCAGGATGCTACCACAAATAGCTACGACAAGGCAATCCGGTTCCTGGGATCAAATGATGAAGAAATGTCATATGACAATAATCCTTACATACGGGCCGTCATGGACGGATGCGCAGTAAGTTAATTAAAGGTTTCAAAATGACATTAGGATAAATTATGTTTAAAATGTGTGCTTTGGGCTATAGTAAAATATGGGGTTCCTACACAGTTCCCATCACCCAGAAGATCTGATGGGAAAAACATGGATGGAACTGTGGAAGTTTGTTTCACTCGAAATGGCGCTGATTTGTTTTAAGCGCACTGCTATTTGCAAAGGTTGGAAATTTTACATGAAATTGTAACATTTCTAGAAAAACATCATTTTTAGAGCAGACAACCTTCTACTCCTAAACCCAATCCATGCCCTTAGGTGCCAAAAAGGCTAGAGGCGTCCCCTTCTTTAGATCATTTTAATGGTTTACCATTTCACAGCAAATAGATTTCAGACCGCTAGGAGATAGTTAGGTGCAAACAAAAAAAAAAAAGTCATCATTTAGTCACCCATTCATGCTATTCCGTCTTTGTTTTTCTTCACAGTCCAAGAAAGGTTATCAAAAGACTGTTTTAGAGCTCAGTACACCCAAGGTGGAACAGGCTCCTATTGTGGACATTATGTTTAATGATTTTGGAGATCCAGTACAAAAATTTGGCTTTGAGGTGGGACCAGTGTGTTTCATGGGCTAAAGCACAGTTACCAAAATAAAAATAAAGAAAGAAAAAAAAAAGAGGCCAATCACCAATCGGAATGCCAAGTCTCCAAATGAGCAACATGGAAACCTCATCAAAGTTTATATATATGTATATTTTTTTTCACACGCACGTTCTGAAAAGGACGTTGAAAGAGTAAACTCAGATTTACTCATGGCTCAGAGCCTGGACCATCATCAGTTAGGGAAGGAAAGCCACCAACTGTGATCACTGCCGTGGGATCACATGACCTGCCATGGAATCACATGACCTATACGAGATCACTCGGAAGCCAATCGCATCATTAACGGACCACACAAACCAATCAAATGACTCTCGTCTTGCCCATTGTCGCTTTATTTCACGGGAAAAACCCGAAAGCAAAATTACTTTCCCCGATCGGAAAAATTTCGGAAAACGATGGGGACAGTCCTTTTCGACTTGATTTCTAAATTTAAAAAAAAAAAAAATAATAATACCAGCGTTTACAAAGAAATAGCACGTCGGTGCTTCTGCGCTAGTCTTTTTTTCCCCCTTTGTATTAAAGGTGCTTATATTTTTGTATGTTTGTAATTATTTGTATTGTATATTATTATAATTATTATTGTTTTGAAAGAAAAGGAAAAAAAAAAAATGTAATCGTTCTTGGCATTCAACCTGTACATGACCCAAGCGTTAACAAGAAAAAAATTCGCCTTAAAGCAAAAGTCACTTGGGTTTACTTAGAAGTGAACCTTATTACTCCGTTGCTGTGTTCTACTTGCAAATCTGGTGCCACA
This sequence comes from Pipa carvalhoi, assembly GCA_021901965.1. NCBI lineage: Eukaryota > Metazoa > Chordata > Amphibia > Anura > Pipidae > Pipa > Pipa carvalhoi. The sequence continues at coordinate 2,205 of JAKJJM010162625.1, forward strand.
TGCTTTAGATGCCCGTGTGTTTGGTTTCACATTATTGTTTTGAGGTTCAAGAATGCTTTAAAAAAAAGAAAAAAGTTGCGCGCATTTATCCACAAATATAAATCGGCCCCTTAGTCCTTATTTTAGGGATTTTTAAAAAAATTTTTGAATAGCATAAAATCAACTGTGACCAAAAAATTCAAGTAAACACTTGAATAATACTGTTAAAAAAAAAAAGGGCCAAGTAATTATACCACTTGTTGTTTAAGCAACATATTTTAATATTGTTATGTTTACAATGGTAGCGAGGTCACTAAGTCTTGTAAAAAGTACGGACAAAGATTGGGTGCGGAGATCTCTCCTTACCCTCTTGTTTAAAACTTGCCGAGTTTCCAGATAAGAACCAGACGCTGGGATTTGATCATTCTGTAAGCATGACTTGAATCTGCCCAGAAAAAAATGACACTGACTTGATGTGATCATTTCAGAGCATGGCCAATGAGTAATTAGTACAGCGATGCATTCCAGTAGGCATTCACCTCTTTTTTTTTTTTTATTAATACATAAAAACTTCTTATCGTTTGCTTAGTCGCGCAGTGGGAAACAGTGCCGGATTGTCGTACATTTAAGTAAAAAAAAAAGGTGCTATGTATTTTCTCCTTGTTCATTTCTCCCTGTGGTGCTACAATGATTTCGTTTTTTTTTTTTTGTATATTAAAATGGCTAATGGCGCCCCACTGTGGACAACTTTCCCACTGTTTTTCTACATAATCATACACCCATCACTAGCTAGAAGGCAGGTATAGTGCATGTTATGCTCTTGTATTCATTAAACTGTGTAGATAAGAGAATTCATTTAAAAAAAAAAAAATTGTACTGTGGTAGCTTCACGTGCAGTAATATTAATATTACGTTACAAAAGTCCGTCTCTGTTATTTGTGGTAATGCCAGATTGTACTCGGTTTTTATTTTATTTTTTTTTGGTGCTAACTTATGTATTTGTTCAAATCTATTGAAGAAGAGACTGTGTTTTTCTAACGCTATCTGAATTAGTAGACACTGTCGCGTCCCCGAGGACTGTGGCCAAATAGGTTCTTAAAGGTGCCTTACTAAACAAACTTCTATGAGATAAGTACTGTAAGATCTGGTATCTATGGTGAAGCAAACTAACCAAATAAAAATAAGGGGTACAAAGTGCTGAGTTTGTTTATTTTCAGACAACAAAGATACAACCGTATGTTTTACCCTTTAAAGTTAAACGTCCATATCAATGTACGCTAGTACGGAGCGTTTCAAGGTAACCCTATGTAATTATGAGGATAATTTGTCTAAGCTGTGTGCTATTTTGAATTTGTAAGTTAGGATTCCATCCGGGGGAATTCATTAATTTTTCTAGAGGCCTAGTAAACCATAGCAGCCAATTAGAAGTGATCATTCACTGGGTGTAGGGAAACTAGAATTGTGAAAGACAAATTCGGATTGGCTGCTATGGGTTATGAGGCCTTTGTAAAAGATTGCCCCTGTGGATAAATAACCCCCATTAAGTTAATTTGCTTCCTAGATTGAAAGACTTACTGCGCCTAAAATCAATAACTATTCAGCAGGTTGCTTGACTAACCAAACCATTAAATGTCTGATATTTTACCCGAATCCGCTGCCATTGTGACCTTAAATGCTGGAGTTATGAATGTTTTTAGGTGCCGTTTTTTTTAAAGTGTATATATCAAGCTTCAGGGAAAAACAAATCAATAAACCGGTTGCCAAAAGCCTTATGAGCTTCAAAATATTTTAGATGAATGTGCTGTTCTTAATACATGAGTTTCCCCCAGTTTCCAAAATAAATCAGCAACTGCTACAGTTGTCATTGGGATTTATTAAGCATTTTCCCAGGATGCCTAGTGTAATAATGGTTTTGTGCTATGCTACCTTACTAGCATCATCAATAGTGAAGGCTCATATGTCACGGTTAACAAAGATAGACATTCAGCTGTTCCAGGAATGTGACATTACTGACATTTGTTAAAAACAGGGACCCGTTGTTTTGAAATTTAGAATTCCTTCCAATTAAAATCTTTGAAAAAAAAAAAAAAAGATATTTAATCACATTATCCCAGGTAAAAGAAGGCCATCATGGTTCAGGAATCTAGCTGTCAAAAGAAAATTAACACTAGATACAATATTTTTGACAAACCCAGTTAGGAAATGAAAGCGCTTTCCCTTCAAGACAATCCTTAGAACAAGTGATTGATATAGATTCCGCTAAGATGTTCTGCAACAGTAGGGATCAGTTTAATAAAATCAAATGACCTTGAAGAGTTGAGCAGTCTGGTCCACCAACAGCCCAAAACAACAACAATGAACAACGCGGACTATTGTAAACATGAATCGCTTAGCGTAAAAGCACACATCAGCGTTAGGATAATGCGGCAATCATAGTAGACAAGTTGTTCCCATAAGCAGCTAATTGGGTTACAGCAACCGGTTCTAAAAATAATCCTTTTCTACCGATCTACGTTCCCCGGAGATTTAGCATTCTCTTCATTTCCATCTAAAGCAATATCATATGCAGACTCTGGTCTGAACAAGTTTCTGTTCCAACCTCAATTCTCAATCATTATTAAATTCACTTGTATCTCTGAACACAACACTTAGACAATCATTGGAAACGAGTTTAAACCTTTAGCTTGTGAAAGTCTGTCATGCATATCTAACAAGCCTGAACAGATATACAAAATGTTTCAAGGAACCAAATTATATCCTCTCTTCACTTAGAAACTGAATAATAAAATATTATATATATATATATAAGGAATCAAGTCCCTTCGCACGTACGGCAGTATTTTTATTTAATTAGACAGACCTAAGAGAACCTTATTGACGTTGAATATAAAAACCATTTCACCCAGGGATCACCCCAGTCCATCACAAAGTAACTGCTTCTTATCCAATTAATTTTCTTCAAATAATGTCCACATTCTCAGTAGAAGATTATATGCCACGTTAGTTTTAATTTATAGCTGTGGTGCACCTTGGTAACTTTGCAATAGAAGCTTGATGTCCCAACACAAGTTGTTTTGTAAGCCACCAGCCCAATGAATATCTGCTTGATAAAAGTAAGATGGGATATTTCAATTTTGGAAGCATACAATCTTTAGTTAGCTAATATATTATATTGGTTTACAATAAGTGACTTCTGTGTAGGCTCCTTGGGAAATCATACGAGTTGTATAGTATATAGATACATCACAAGTGTTAGACAATCATTGTTTTTTAAACCATATCTATTAAAATTAGATCATTCTCAAGAACGGATTAACAACCTTACTGACAATGTAAAATTTCACAAGAACTTTAAATCACTCCCCGAACATAAGTATATTTGGTGAATAATTGATCTTAAATAGGTTTCTTATTTCTGATGGATATTGTGAAATATCCAAACCCCATCTATGATTAGCAAGCGATTGGGTGCCAGTAGACAATGCGTGTCTTTTAAATATACATTGACTCAATCCGAAGCAGATAAGAAAAATCAAATGCAACCGGGATTCATCCAAAGATAACAATTCTCAAATAGTCTTGTATATATTTAAATCAAAATAGAATTTGTGAACTTTAATTTTTCCAAAGCTTGGACCCTACTATTTGGTCATCAAACGTCTCAACTGGTTCTTGCAGTTAAAGGTGCTTTAAACATGTTACTTGTTGACCTATTGAGTGACCACCTAGATTTGAAGATATATTTTTCATACAACTACATCCATATTGAGACTCATTCTGACATTTATAGAAAGGGACTTCTTTAGATGATATCCCATATGCCTTGGGGTTTACTAGAACATTCTGATAAAACAACTTGGATGATATTTTAATTTAAGCATTGGGTTAGACTAGACTATGATAACTGCCAGTTACAATACTTATATCTGTTAATTGAAAGCAGAACAATTCTGATGCATTAGAAATTTTTGCAACAAATTTCAAATAAATGTTATTTCATCGTTTGGTCTCATGTGGTCTACAGTGTCTCTAATTTTCAAAATTAGTATTAAAGATCTATTGCTAAGCCGTATTCTTCTTTACTAGATACCCCGCCCCACCCCCTTTCGCCTGCAATTTTAACACATTTCTATTTAAATTATTGTTTTGTCAAGGAACCACAACTGGTTTGCACATTTTAAATTTGAAGTAAAAACTAAAAACATAATAACATTTTTTATTAAGAAGCGTGTATATTCAAACTTTACAATAAAAAAAATGTGATATTGTTTAGGTCATGTGATTCTTTAGATAAATTCTTTCAGTATTGTTAAAATTGTCTTTTTTTTTTGCGCCCTCACAAAACAACATACAGGAATTTATATTGAAATAAAATTTGTTCTTGTATTTGCAGACAAACCTACTTCTGGTGTAATTTTTTGTTTTTTTTAATCTTCCATCTTTTTTTTTTTTTTCAATTGAAGGTTATGTTGAAAAAAACATATATATATTTTTTTTAAATTGTTATGAATTCATTCATTGTGGCAGGAAAAACCTCAATCCTTGAGGAAAAAAAAAAAAAGGATCCATTAAATCTGTATTAAAAATGTAATTGAGGTTCCCTAAAAGGGTTAAAGAAAAAAAAAAAATTAAACCTGTGTAATATTTTTGTTTTTGTTTTAAATAAATCAAGTTTACTTGTCCTTACCTGGTTACTTGATGTGAATGTTATTTTTTATTTTTTTTTTTTAAGTGTAATAAAAGATCTTTAAAATATAATTTTGTGATCTGTTCCGTGCTAGCGAACAGTGTCATTTTGGAGAAATCAAAATTCTTTGTGCCTGAAGAGCATCTGATTGGCTCATGTTAGTGCAGTTATAGGAAAATTAATCAAGTTCTTTTGTTAAATTACGCCATTAGTCTATGTCATAAGCAGCTCATATTATTTTAGTCGCCCCCTCTACACAGAATTTCTCAGCACACTTTGGGGGTTATTAGCTAAAGTGCGAATTGTTGCGTAAAGCAGCGGCCCCCCCAATTTTTTCTGGATTGAGACCGGTGGGAAGGTGGGTGGGGCCCAATGCGTACTGACGGCGGAAAGACTGACGCGCTTCATGTGTGCATGTTACCATCAGGCAGCCCAGTGCTGAGGGACCCGCGAACCAGTAGTGGTCCGCGGCCCGGCATTTGGGGACCTCTAGTGTAAAGGAGTGAATTTGCCACTTCTGCGATGTGGCGCAACACTACACAATAGACTGTTACTGACACAGTCGCTACTTTACTATTGAATTATATTGTCACGGTGTTGGATTCGCTATGTTTAGTCAATAAGGAGTAGAGAATCAGGGCGTAGCCACCCGAAGTGATGATAATTCACTCCTACAAGCAAATTCCCACTTTAGCCAATAAGCCCCTAACAGTTTTAAGCAAAGTTCAGATTTCTACTTACTGGAAAAAGAAAACTTATAATATTAATACATCATTAAAGGGGAACTATTAGTACATTTTGTTTTTTAAAAATCCCCAATGTTATAGTGAGAAACAAAGGGTCTATATAGAAACGTTTTAGGACGACTACAGATTAGAATCAGTCACTGTCAGGGGGGGGAATGGCCCTATCCTGCTGACCCTGTTCGGAGCTATGAGATTAACAAACTATCAGACGAGTATCAGCTTTAAGGTTACCTTCATCAGAAAGGGGAGGGATTTGCAGTAGAGCTTTGGAAAGCAACATCGCCGCTCTACAGGTCACTGGTGAAACCTCACTTTGAATACTGTTTTCTATTATGGAGGGCATCTGCAGAAAAAGATGAAAAGTCTGTGGATTAAGCATACGCGAATCCAGCCAAATAATGGCTAGCGCTGACTGAGGTTTTTGTTCTATTGAGCAGTTCCACATTGATAATAAAGATATGATTACTTCTGAGTAGTTTGGCACCCAGAGAGGCCTGTTTCTCTTTACTCGCTGCACTGCTGCCCCCTAGAGACTGATGCTGAGCAATGCAGCATTGTACTATGGCTTACTTTTTTTTTTTTAATATGGGATGTACAATGTCCTTCCCAAAACTACAGTACAAACACGTAGATTCCCAATTTTTTACTTAATTTGGCTGCCCCACCGCCTGCTCTTATGGACTACACTACAACGTAATGGTTAACATTTTATAGTACGAGCATTGTGGTTCAGTTTGCCGGCCATCTTGATGCTCCACTGGCTCTCTGGTGAGTTCCTGGTTCCATGTGGCTCCAGCGCCAACAGCTGCCCAAGTCTGGGACAGAGATGTAATTCGGGTGTAGGGTGCAGGTGTTTTACAAGAATGTAGTAGGCCACAGTTGGATAGATGTGGTTTTAGAGCAGTGGTTCTCAACCTTTTTATTGCTTTGACCCTTTAGTCCAATTCCCTGTGATTTGGTGACCCCCATTCATTAATTGTTATTGGACAACCCCATTCAATCCCTATATTTCCGATGGTCTTAGGCGACCCCTGGAAAATCGTCATTCGACCCCCAATGGGGTCCCGACCCATAGGTTGAGAACCCCTGTTTTAGAGAGTATTGCATGAACCATCAATGATTTCAGGGAGCTACTGCTAAGCACAGCTGGCCTTAGGTCTCACAGGTCTCAATGAATAAGAGGATGGCAGGAAGGAATTTCGAAAGGGTACCCCTGTTCCACGTTCAACCAGGGCGATCCCCACCCTAAGGCCAAGCCCTGTCTAAGGTCAATCTAATAACCCAAACATTAGGTTAACAGCGGCTGCAAGGAGAGTCCCCAGGAAGCACTGCTGCATCTTTGACCAGCAAAATATTCAGCGTCCAACTCAAACACGGCTGCCCCGAGAAAAGAACGCCTGGGTCCCCACACCACTAATGGAACCAGGGAATGATTTACTTTTAGCTTGTTACAGCACTGACCTGATTTCTCCTTCCACCCACGGTAATTCTCACCTAGCGCCAACACCTCCCCTACCCATAATACCCAATTACACATCAGGTGCAACATATCACAACAGCATCAGACAACCTTCCCATACCGTGGGTATTAAATAACACACACACACACACTCTAGTGCATTTTAATTATTATTGTTAATTAATTATTATTATTATTATATTACCAGCTAAGCAGAAATTCTTCCAGATATTAATTCTGAACCACATTTTACGACCGGGAGGGGATCGTATTAACCATCGGGGGATTTAAAGGGTTATTTCCCTGCTAGAGAATCCGCGGCCTGTGAACGCGTTCCAGCGCGGAGAAAGGATTAGCACTCCCCCCTTGACTCAGCTGTGAATGTGATTTTCACTTTTTTTTTTTTTTTTTCGTTTTATCGCCCTGCTTGATTGTTAATTTGTTAATTGAACAAGTCCTGACGGGGAAAGCTGGTATCACCTTCTCTTACCCTGCATGAAAATCTCCGCCATTTGTTCGCAGTTCATCAGCGAGGCACCGGCCCAAGGAAGTCAGATTAACCCCCCGTGGACCCCGCTTATGTTAAAATCGCCAGCCAACGGATACAACGTGAAGATTTGCATTCAGGAAATGTGCCTATACAAACAGATGTTCATTACGGGTTTATATTATGTAGCAGAAGAGTAATCTCATTGCTTAGTAATTATTTTAGCACACAATGCTATAGAGCCATTGGTACTAGGGGATACCATACTGTTACTTTACAACAGGTCTGAAAATTTAATCCGTTATGCCTAAAGCTAAGGTGGGGGTAGGTAACTGACAATTACACAATTGTAATTATGGTGAACAAAAGGGGGCACGAAAGCTAATTTTGCACAGGTGACCGCCGCTGACATTTACAAAGACAGAATGATTCATTTAGAAATAAGAGCATGACCTTTACTAAATTGATTTTTTAAAAAGTAAAGAATGGACGTTTGTCATTTTACTGCAGGGGAAAGCCCCACTTCCTGTTGCTTGATTGACAGATCATCGCGAGTTGTCAATCAAGTTTTGTAAGTAGGCAGGTCTCAAGGACGTTCAGCGTCGAGAGAGGCTGGTTCTGCATCACCTTACAGGTGTGACTAGAACTTGAGCTTCATTTTACAGCAGAACGCTGTCCTGAATTCAAATATAAAGTAGTTGTCAATCAATAAGGGGGGAAGAGGGTCTGACTAACTTGCACCTTTCAAAACTTGGTTAGATTTGGGACATGAAAAGTTCAGAGTGAACTTGCCCTTTAATCGGGTACTGTAACCCAATGTAAATGTGCCAGTGTTAGTACATTTACATACAGTCTAAAACTAACGACTGCCGGTGAGTATGGTAAGGGTACAGTGATGGATCGGTCCACCAGTATGTGAATGTGCATGCTTTGCAATTCAGAAAGTTAAATAAACCATTTTCACTAATTACGCTTTCATTTAATAATACATATTCTTCAATCTCTCTGACTCTTATGGAATAAAGGGATGTCAGAATGTTGCTAATTTGCCTCCGTTATGCAACAGTTGCAGATGAGGATTAATGGCGTTCATTAAAAAAAAAAAAAATCACAAAAGGTGCCTTTGCGAATAAATTACATTGATAAATCTCATCAGCGCTCTGAATGTCCATTGTAAAGTCTGTGTGTTTTTCCCAGATTACCCATGCCCGCACAGCCCTACGTATAGGAATACCCGAATTACAAAAAAATAAGGTAAAAATAGAAATGCTGACAATTTTGTACATAAATGCATTTCTGCCGCTTACAAAACGGTCAAAAACTTGTTAAAAGGAGAACTAAAGCTCGTAAAGGTTGATCCTGAAGGGGGGTGGGTGGGAAATACTGACCGATAGGGTTAATTCACTCTGGTGCAACCTCCTACTCTCTACAACCAGACGATTTTTTTCTGCCTTGCATGCCGTTGCCATCCTCTTCACTCCTTGCTTCTTGTCGAACTTTGGCAAGCGCAGAAGCAGTTTTACATCAGACTTCTGCTATTGCGCATGCTTTATCCGCTGGAATTCAATAGGAAGCAGGAGGTAAAGAAATCGGCTTGTTGTAGAGAGCAGGAGGCAGAGCTGGACTGAATAAGCTATCAGTAAGTATTTCCCCCCCTACCCCCTTAAGAATCACCCCTAGTATGAATGAGCTTTACTCCTTTAAAATAATGCAAAATACACAGCCCAAATACACTGAAAAGCATTTCGACCCTTGATAATTACGCCCCCTACAGTTTAACTAGAGTTTGTTTTTACCTTAGAGGCATAGAGGTGCTTAGCATTCCCTCATAGGCAGTGCTGTAGCCACTGTTTGTGGCGCCCGGGGCGGTCGAAGCGGCCGCCCCTTTGGTTGGGAAGGTGCCGCCCCAGGCGGACCGCCCTCCCCGCGCTACACCACTGCTCATAGGGCTCTGGGTTAAGTTTCACGAGGATACAAGACTTTAAGTGCCGGGTTGTGGTTGACACAAGAAGTTTGAGGTCCCTGCCCCGTAGAGCTTACAGTCTAAATTGTGGGAGGAAACCCACGCATGTACAAGAACGTCTATTCAGATTCTGTCCACTGGTAGAATTGAACCCAGGACCCAACAATGCAAAGCAACAATGAAGCCAATGTTGTTAAACAGACCTTCAGCTAAATATCAGCTAAATATCGTACTTTCGAGACACCGTGTAGAATATTTGAAAGCACAGACTGAATATACAGTAATATATTTATAACTAATTCATTTGAGACAATTTCATTCTTTGGAGTTAGTGTTCCTTTAAGGGGCAGGAAGGTGCAAGATTGTCCATTTGATACATTTATTCTTTTAAAGGGCAATAAACCTCTTTGGTTTTTTTCCCCGTTTACAATCCCCCCCTTTTTCCCCTCCCAAGGATATATTAACCTGAACTTGTACATTAGTATTCCAAGATGTCAATTTCCCACGTTGAAAAAAAAAATATATATTCCTCGGGACGATTCTCGTAGCAATTAAGAGAAATTCAACAAATCCTTACAATCACGAATACGGCGAGCTGAGAATGCGTTTCACCTTCACTCTGACACGCGCTCTCCTATTAAATTTCAGGGAAGAAAGGACGGAAATCTTTGCTTAGCAATTAAGGTAGAAACTGCAATAAAAAAAAAAACCCAGTCACCTCTATTAACGTCCAGTAAAGCAAAAACTCCAACGTGATTTATCCCGGAAAAGTAGATCACCTTTGGGTAGGTCTCCGTAAAAAGGAAAATATGCAAATGATGACATTTCTAACAAAGCTCCCTTTTAAAAGGCCACTTAAAAGTGCAGGAAAACTGTAACCCACAAGAGAAAACCTGTAACTGCTTATTATGGAGAAAATGTACAAAACGCTGAAACCTCGTCAAATAACAAAACTTAGGGAGAAATTTACTAAAATCGAAAATGACATTTTCGATTTGTAAATCCGGATTTTGAAATTTTTCGTTTTTGAAATCCGGATTTCTGTTATGTATATCAAATGTACCGAGCGGTGTTTCCATGCATGCACCGCTCGTTACATGTGGCTGCTCAATGCGGCAGTCACTGGGGAGACTCATCTCTACCCAGCGCTTCCTGGTTTAGCTTAGCCAATCAGGAGTCGCATCGCCAAAATAGACGTGAATTCAATTCTCAGTACTGACTAAGCGGTGAATAGACTTGTCGAACAGGTGGACAGTGGCGAACGCTGTCGGATGCGTAGTGTGGCGTAGTTAGTTAGAAGTAGGATGAGAAGTCATGTGGAGTGATGTGAATTGGACAAGTGAAAGGCAGTGACGTCAGTCTCACCATATCCACTAACTGTATTCTGTGTATATTCTATTTCTATGTCACCTTGTCCCTAGGTCATGTTGTCACTTAGTCACAGTTGCCATTGTCACTTTTGAATGAATAGTCG
>JAKJJM010162634.1:0-10525 GCA_021901965.1 Pipa carvalhoi
CATAATTTTCCTGCAATGTTGATTCAGAGGAAGGCAAAAAAAAAAAAAAAACAAACAAACAAAAAAAACAAAAAAAAAACAAAAAACAATTATCTTCATATTAGGGGGAAAAATAGGGGGGATTCTGTCATCTAGTACCCATAACTTGTAATGTTCTTACACTGAAGGAAAGCATCCAAAACGCCTTTTGAACTCTTTAATGGAATTAACCATGACAACTTCTTTAGGCAAAGAGTTCCATTGCCTCACTGCTCTTACAGTAAAGAACCCCTTTGATGCACTTATAAAATTAGGACATGGCAGTAAAATAACAAAGACAGCTTTTAAGAACATGCTCCATACCACTTCGTGAATGACCACACACTAGACCTTTTGAAGGCAAATAGAAATGAAATTTTGCAAAAAAAAAAAAGGACGAAGATTTTGTGCTCACCGTTAAATCTTTTTCTCTATTTGTCTCTTGGGGGACACAGGACCATGGGGTAAAGCTCCCTCCCACAGGAGGTAGGACACTAGAAAAAAAAAAAAGGTTGGACTCCTCCCCTAGGGGCTTTACCCCTGACACAGAAGAGGATATCCAGTTTTCTTAATAAAGCAATATGGTAAAGGTATAGTAACCAAAAGTTATGGTATAGGTATAATAATGATGATAGAAATCAATCAATAAAGTGATAATATTGAAAATGTATGATAATCATCTATCACATTATTAGGGGTGGGTTGCCTGTGTCCCCCAAGAGACAAATAGAGAAAAAGATTTAACGGTGAGTACAAAATCTCCTTTTCTCTAAGTTCTCTTGGGGGACACAGGACCAAAGGGACATACCAAAGCAGTCCCAAAAATGAAACTTAAGGTGGGAAGGAATTAATGTAATAGATATGTGGGCAGCTCCTATGATATAGGGGCCACTGTCACTTGTAATACCTTCCTCCCAAAACTTGCCTGTTGTGAAGCAAACAGGTCTACTTGGTAAAATTTTGTGAATGTGGACGGAGACGTCCAAGTAGCGGCTCTACATAATTGGTCAAGAGATGCCTTATTGCGTAGTGCCCATGAGGAACTAACAGCTCTAGTAGAATGAGCAGTGATTCCGTCTGGTGAATGAGAACCTTTTGAACGATAGACCTTCTTAATCACATCTTTTATCCATTTGGCTAGAGTAGTCTTTGGTGCTGATTTTCTGCGTTTTGGACCCTCTGGGAAGATGAAGAGTCTGTCTTTTTGAACTGATGAGTGTGTTCTAAGTAGATTCGGAGAGCTCTGACTACATCTAGAGAATGTAGTTTCTCCTCCTTAGTGTTCCTGGAATTGGGACACAGTGATGGTAGTGCAATATCTTCGTTTACGTGGAAAGCAGAGACTACCTTGGGTAGAAAAGCGGGAATTGTTCTGAGAACTGCTTTATCTTGGTGAAAAACTAGAAGGGGATCTCTACATGGTAGGGCTGCTAATTCTGAAACTCTGTGGGCTGAGGTTATTGCTACCAAGAATACCACCTTTTGGGTGAGTAATGGAATAGTGAATAACGGTTCAAATGGTTCTGAATGAAGCGAAGATAAAACTAGGTTTAAATACCACGCGGGAAACAGGGCTTTCTGGAGAGGAGCTATACGAGCTACTTCCTCCATGAATGCTAATTTTTGTTGGAATAGCAGCGATAAGGTGGATACTTGGACCTTTAGTAATGATAGACTGAGGCCTTTATGTAATCCTTGTTGAAGGAATTGTAAAAGTCGAGGAAGTCTAAATTGTTAGAAGTCGAGGTGTAGGATGGCACACCAATTCCAGTAGGCTTTCCAGACTCTGTGATATGTGGAGGATGACACTGTCTTTCGTGCTCTTAGCATAGTGCGAATGACTGCCTCAGAGAATCCCTTGATGTGTAGAATCATGGATTCAACAGCTACGCCGTCAAATTGAGGATGGATGGATTTGGGTGAAGATGTGGTCCCTGAGACAGCAAATTGTGTAACCTTGGGAGGTTGTACGGTGGGGCTATCATCATGGATAGGGATCTACGAACCAAGATCTCCGGGGCCGAAAAGGTGCGATTAGTATCATTCTCGTCTTGTCCTGTCGCACTTTCTGTATTACCTTGGGTAACATAGCTAATGGAGGGAAGGCGTATGCTAGGGTGAAGTTCCAGTGGAAGCTCATGGTGTCTGTTGTTACTGCTCTGTGATCCTTCGCCCTGGAGCAGAATTTTGGGGTCTGGTGGTTGAATCTAGAGGCAAATAGATTTCTGGGAGGCCCTAATTCCTGACTAGGGATTGGAATACAGATGGATTGAGTTTCCATTCCCCCAAAAGGGACTCCTGGCGACTTAGGAAGTCCGCTTCCCAGTTCTGAATACCTGGTATGTGGACTGCTGATAGGCAGGATACAGATTTCTCTGCCCATTGAAGGATTAGGGATGCCTCTTGCATTGCTTTTGGACTTCGAGTCCCGCCTTGATGGTTGATATAGGCAACTGTGGTCATGTTGTCTGATTGGACTTTGAAAGGTAGGCCTTCCAGCTGATTTGTCCAGTGGCTAGCGCTAATCGTACCGCCCGCAATTCTAAAATGTTTATGGGTAATTGGCTCTCTTGTGTTGACCAGAGCCAGTGAACTTTTAGATTGCCTAATGTTGCTCCCCACCCTGAGAGGGAAGCGTTGGTGGAAATTAAATTCCAGGATTGGCTTCCTAGTGGTCTTCCCTTTGAAAGGTTTGGGCAAGACAGCTACCATTGTAGTGATAAATGCAAAACTTCTGGTATCCAGAAACTGTGGGAAGCGCAAAAGAAGAGAACAGCGGGGAAACCCCCTAGTGCATTATCCTAAAATAATGTGTTAAAAAATATAATTTATATACAGTGTGAATAGGTAGTGATATTTAATACGTGGGAGGTATAGAATAAGCCCCCCAAAAACAGTGCACTCAAAGGTGAATAAAAAGACAGCCTGTATGGTGAAATGATAAAATATTGTTGACACAGTGCTGTGAACCAGTATGATGCTCAAAACGTGGATCCACTATCAATTGTAACTGTGAATGAAGGTGAGGGGTGTAAGAAGTACACCCCCTAGGTGAAATGCACTCACCAGAGACGTGAAGCGTCTAGTCTATAATCTGATAATGTTCCTGGATAAATCTGATTGTCCAAAAGGTACAGATGTCCTACAAATAGGTTCAAACACAAAGAGACCTCATAATGCAAACCATAGGAATTGTAAAAATAGGTTTTAATACAAAATGGGTACTCACAAATATAAAAGATAAAAGCACAGAAAGAGCTGAAACAAACTCTCAAAAGTCCTTATAAAGTCCTCTAAATCCTCAACTCATTTCACTGACTGGAGTCTTCAGTTTCATCAGGCGTAGTGCTGTCTGTCTGAATCAGTAAAGAGAGTGTGGAAGCTCCGTTCGTTGTAGCGCTGTATTTAGAGTGCTGGGATGCGGTCATGTAATGTGTTGATGTCAGTAACCTGGAAGTTCGGGTGGAACGCATTTGCGTGTCAATCAACATGATGCGCAAGCGCAGGAGTGAAAAGACAGCGCTGGAAGGAGTGCTCAGGATAAAACAAGCATATCTAATTTTACAACAAGCTATTGCTATATAAACAAATAAGAATGCTAACAACACTAAAGAATAAGTAATAAAAACAGTTAAAACTACATAAAAGGAACATAGCGCTAAGACACATATGCTAAAAGGAACAAGACCTATAAAAAGGGAACTTATGTGCTAAGGAGTACAGACAATATAAATAACAGGCAAACTAAAAAGCAGACAAAAAAAGACTGCAAGTAAATGAATAGTGTACCAATATAAAATACATTTGAAACTAAAATCAAAAAGGGGTAACTAACATGGTCTATAAAGGATCATAAAAGGAATGAGGCACAGCATGAATCCCCGATAGGGGGACAAATAAGGGAAAATCAACCACAATGGGGGAAAAAAACATAAATCATAAAACCTGTCTAAGGGTATTAAAAAGCCGCTAGGTCTAGATCAATATTCAAGCCGTGGGGAGTGAGAGAATTAGATTTAAAAATCCAGTATGTTTCTCTCTAAGTTTGAGTACTCTTTTTCACCCTTAAAAACTGGCCATATGGAACATTCTTAATCCAATTTCTATGATGGCTACTTTCAGCATGTAACAAACCATTAGTATCTGTCGGTTTTCTGTACAGTCTATAGAGTGTATTTTTTTATCCTTGTGGAATAGAGTAACATCCAGATAGTCTATTTTGTGTACATCATGATGGGAAGTAAAGGTGAGATTAAAATCATTATTGTTAATCAAAGTAAAAAGTTATCAATAGAACGGATGTACCCACGCTATATAAAAATCAGGTCGTCAATGTACCTTTGATAATAAACTATGTTGTTGGAAAACATGCTACTGGGGTATAGAATCTCCTCCTCCCACTTGGCCATATACAAGTTCGCGAACGATGGGCCATCGCCGTCCCTTTTAGTTTGTAAAAAGAACTGTTCATTAAACGTAAAGTAATTTTTTGTAAATTTAATACAGGCTATAATGAATTCTGTTTGTTTAATGTGATATGAACCTAATGAGTTGAGAAAGTATTCAACTGCTAGTATGCCCTTGTTATGTGGAATGCAGGTGTAGAGGGATGACACATCACATGTAATCCAGCAGTACTCTTCCTTCCATTCAAAGTTTTCCAATTTCTGGAGTAAATGTGTTGAATATTTCAAATATGACTTTTGGACCTGTACAATTGGTTGCAAAAAGAAGTCAATGTATTTGGATACTGGAGCGCTTAGAGTCAATACCCGATATAATGGGCCTACCAGGTGGATTAATCCGATTTTTATGAATTTTTGGTAGATGATGATATAAGAATGCCAATCTAGGGTTGATTCTGAAAAGAAATCTATATTCTCTATTCGTTATTATGCCACTGGTTTTAGCTTCAATCAAAATGGATTTTAATTCATTCATGAAGTTTTTTGTGGTGTCTTTTGGAAGAACCTTATATGTGTCACCATCACTTAGAAGTCTAGCAGATCCTTTGAGGTAATCTTCCCTGTTTTGAACAATGATACCCCCACCTTTGTCTGCTGCTTTGATTACGATGGAACAATTCCTTTTAAGTGAAATGAGGGCTTTTCTTTCTTTTAGGGTTCGATAACAAACAGGTTTTTGTGGTTTATCTAATTTATTCATCAATTCTTTCAACCACTTTGTGAAACGTACGTATGTTTTCTCCTTGTGATTGGGTGGTGTAAAAGTTAGAGGTAGGTCCCTTGGAAAAACAAACAAAAGGGCTAGGATCAATATTAGTGTCTATACAACTTGGTTTCGATAGTATCTTTTCAGAGTTATGTTCCTAATGAATTTATTAAGATTAAATGAAAGTTTCAAACTTGTTGGGACCAACACTTGGGACAAAAGAGAGCCCTTTACCGAGTATGCTGGTTTCAGAGTTAGTGAGGGGATAGCTAGATAGGTTAAATATTTGTGGCTTTGTTAGGAGTCTAGCCTGCTTGTTCTTCTTTTTGCATTGTATGGTCCTCCCTCCTCTATTTCCTCTCTGCTTAGAGCTCGCTTGCCCCTTGGTGTGGGGTGCCTTAAAAAATCTCGTGTTTTGTTGGTAGTAAAATTGGAAGTGTCATTGATTCTATCACGTGTTGTGTTATTTCTGACAGGAGAAAACTTAGCAGATAAGTGGTGTTCTGAATTGTCCATGTTCCTATTGGCTGTTCTATGTTTAAATATAGGATAAATGTCCCGTGTTTGGTTTGGTCTAGAGTCTCTAGTGCTATTAACTATCATACTGGATTCTATTACGTGATGGATAAAAGGAACCTGTGTTTCGCCCTGCTCGTGTTCTGGATCCGGAATAGGATTCACTATCAGACCTATAGCACCTCCTTCCACTATCTGATCTGTTGCGACCATGCCTGTTCTGATGGAATGTATTAATTGATTTATAAGAGGTAATGTTCCGTTCAGGAGCCGGGGATGTATGATGTACATCAGTATTCCTATTCTGTATGTTAGTGCTAAAACATTGTTCCCTACTATAATCGGCTTTGTAGTGATGTCTTTGTGTGTTGATGTAATCGAATTTTGGTGAATAGTGGTCGATTCCCTATTTCTTTAGGATGTCCCATTGTAATGGACGAATGTGAAATTGAGACAATGGTACTGCTTCTATCGTTGATACCAGTGTTCCCAGTACTCTCATGCAGTCTCTGAGTGATGTAAATTGCTGGTTTAAATAAGGTTGATACTATTGAGAAAATTCTGACTATTTTCTCCTCTGGTAGTCGTATGAGGGAAGATTCCTTGTTGAATATCATTCCAAGAAACTGAATTTCTTTAGCAGGTGATATGTTTGAGTGTTTAGAATCCATCCAAAGGACGTTAGGTTGGTTATGCACACCTGTAGTGTCTCCTGCGTTTGTTGGAGCCTTTATTAGAAGGTCGTCTAGGTAATGGGTGATATGTACTCCCTGTAGTCTTAAATGGGCTGCAACAGTGGCCATTACTTTTGTAAATACCCTTGGTGCTGTGGCTAGACCAAAGGGCAGAGCCACAAACTGAAAGTGGGAATGACTGAATGAAAATCTTAGAAATTGATGGTCTTGATGGATCGGAATGTGTAGGTAGGCATCCTTGATGTCTAATAATACTAGGAATTCACCTGGAGTCATAGCTGCGATGACTGATTGGAGACTCTCCATTTTGAATTTTGAAACCTTGACGTATTTGTTTAGACTCTTTAGGTCTAGAATGGGTCAGAATCATCCATCTTTTTTGGGGACTATGAACAGGTTTGAGTAATAGCCTTGAAACCTTTGTTCCTGTGGAACTGGGGTGACCACTCCCTTTTTTTATTAAATTGTGAATTCAAGTTTGAAAGGCTTGCTTCTTTGCCATGTTTGATGGGGTTCTGGATAGTAGAAATTGTGGAGTGGGGGGATGTGGTTGAATTCTATTTGATAACTACACTTTATGATTTCCAAAACCCATGCATAGTTTGTGTTGTAGCCATTCCTCCTGAAAGAATGCTAGTCTTCCCCCTACTCGATAGTACTCTTGGGAGGCGGCTGGTGTTTCATGCTGAGGATACCTTGCCTGGTGTAAAGGCAGGTTGTTTCTTATGTTGCCAATTGTTTCTGTTCTTAGTTTGGAATTTTGGTTTGTAGTTGCCTTGGGATGAGGAACCTGAGACTCAAAAGGACCGTCTAAAGCTACCGTAGTTTGAGCTGGATGATGAGTATTGTTTTGCTTCCCGACTAGGCACACCTGGTTTATGTCGGTTTTGTGCAAGAATAGTACTCTTTCCACCAGTAGCTTGACTTCTGATTTTGTCAAGGTCAGGTCCAAACAGGATCTTACCCTTAAAAGGGATAGCTATGAGAGACCTCTTTGACCAGGGGTCAGCTGTCCAGTGTTTTAGCCATAGTTGGCATCTAGCTGCCACTGCCTTGATTGACTTAGGCAGCATCTAAAGACACGTCGCACAAATAACCAACTGCATCCTGTAGTAGCAGTGCTAACTGTAAGCCTTCGTCAGGCCCCGTTTGCATAACCTCTATAAGTTGTTGGATCCATTTCTCGCATGCTATTGCTACCCATGCCGCAGCAAAAATAGGGCATAAGGCGGTCCAGAAGCTGAGAATATTGATTTTAGGAATGCTTCCATTTTTTTCTGTCTGCTGCATCTTTGAAAGAGGCAGCATCAGGGATAGGTAAAGCTGTATACTTTGACAGTCTAGATATGGACGTGTCAACAGAGGGTGGAGAAACACAGGAATCTAAAGTTTCTTTCGAGAATGGTTATGATTGAGAAAAGCACTTCGAAGTTTGAAAGCGTCTATCGGGTTTTTCCCATTCAGTGAGAACTATTTGGTGTAATTGTTCATAATCTGGGAAATGATTATACCTCTTGCACTGTCTCAAAGATATTTTTGGTAGGATCTGTATCCTGATCAGGATTAGATATGTGTAATACTTTTTGTATGAGGCTTTGAACAGTCTCAGATGAGTCGAGAGGCTAAAGTTTCTTTTTTCCTCAGTTATATCTTCCTCATCGTCAGAATTAGAGTGAATTGCTCTTTCTTCATCTGAAGAGGGTGACCCAATAGAAATAGATGACGCAATGTCAGATATGATTTGCCTTTTGCATGAGGGCTTTGTATAGTTGGATGAAAAATTGTCTGACATCTTTTCAATGGTGTTAGGTAGATTGGATAGCCCTTGCAGGGATTGGGAGAGCTGTTGAACCCAGATGGGGATTAGCTCACCTGCTGGCTGACTAAGCTCAGAGGCTTTAGGATTGCTTGCCATTTTGTGTAGAAGCCACCAAAGGAGTATATCCTAATTAGTGTACAGTGTGAAACAATAAAGATTGTGTAATGTACAGGGTATTCCTGTGTGAAATGTGAGCTTGTAGTCCCGCAAGGGAAGTAACAGTCATTTTACTTCATACTCCTATATGATAAGTGTGCTAGTAGTTCCGCAAGGGGAGTAGTGGTCATTATACCGGTACCACAATGCCTTCCCCTCTAGTAGAGTTAGAGGGTAAATACTTAGTATGTATCCTCCTCCCAAGGACAAAGAGTTTACTCAAGGCCTGTGTGTGTGCCCCCCCTGCCAATTCTGCTTGAGGAAAATGGCCATCGCTACCCTCCTTCCTGTGAGTTAATATTTGCGCCAGGAAATGACGAGGAGACTCTACAAGGACAAACAGAAAGAGCATCAGAAAAAAAAAAAAAATCACCAGATTAATACTCACGCCCGGAAGGGACATGCACCAAAATGGCGACAGCGACACGTGTCTGAATAGCACACGCTATATAGGCGATATCAACGCATGCCTGAATAGAACACGCTATATAGGCAACTGTGACCAGTGTCTGAATAGAACAAGTTGTATTGGCGACTGCGACACGTGTGGATTAAATTTGCGACTGTTGTACGTGTCTTAGTCGAACACGCTATATGGGGAGAGTGACCGCGGATACGACTGTACCGATCACAAAACTGGCATTAGGTGCGGTCGCGATTACCATCTAGGAATTGCGCCTGAAAACATTGCGGTTAAGATACACCATAAGAGAGACATGTCGAGGAAAGGAAAAAAAAGGAGCATAAAAAAAGCAGTCGCAGATAATGTATACTTATATGGTGCGGCAGTGGGGGGGGCGGAGAAAAAAAGGTAGTGGATTTTTAGAAGACACACAGGTATGCATTGTGTGCTACTCACGATTAGTAGTCTTGATCAATTGATTCATTTACAGGGTAATAATTTATGTCCTGTTACACAAGTCCGCAGGCAGAGTTGTAAACGGACCTCTCACCAGAAGGCTGCAGTAGGCTTCTTATAAGGTGAGACCCTGGATATATCCTGGCAGTGGAGATCAACGGTAGGAGGGCTTAGAACGAATCTGTCCCCTGTTAAATCCCGGGTGTCAGTAATATAAATAAAACAGACCGAAGAAAAAACTCTCCTCTTCTTCTGTGGAATTAGTTTCTGCTGGACAGAGTCCAGCTCTCTACCTCCTGGAGCAAGAACACTAGTAAAAATGGATATCCTCTTCCTGTGTCAGGGGTCAAGCCCCTAGGGGAGGAGTCCAACCTTTT
The DNA here is from genome assembly GCA_021901965.1 of Pipa carvalhoi. Classification (NCBI taxonomy): domain Eukaryota; kingdom Metazoa; phylum Chordata; class Amphibia; order Anura; family Pipidae; genus Pipa; species Pipa carvalhoi. The sequence goes on from JAKJJM010162634.1 coordinate 9,613, forward strand.
TTTCTATTGTCCTACCTCCTGTGGGAGGGAGTTTTACCCCATGGTCCTGTGTCCCCCAAGAGAACTTAAGAGAAAAAAAAAAAAAAAAAAAGAGAGAGCAAATGAACATTAAAGTCTAACTAAATACTCAGCATGCCTCCTATGCTAAATGCCAGTCAGTCTGCACTTAACTAAATAAGCCTCCTGTGCAAGCACTCAGGCTTATCATTTAGCTGCCTGAGGCCTGTGTTTCAATGTGAAACACTGGTCCTAAGTCCCTGTAGTGGCAGCACTGCAGTCCTTCATTTCATTCTAAAACAAAGAACTCTGGCGGCTGAATGGTAAGTCCCAGGGCCTGCACAGGGGTCTTCTTTAGTTATGTTTAGAATGGTTGGAATTTAGCAAGTCGTGGTGATACTACTGTCCTTTAAACAATTCAAAATATCTTTAGTTTCCACTAGAATGATGTACCTAAAATACATTGGAAGGGATTTGGGAATACCTGGAAGCCAAGTTTCTGCAAGCAACGTGCCAAGCGTCTTGCACCAAGTTTGGCTTCATCCTCACTGCAGAAGAAAGGAGGAAAAAAAAAATAAATAAGGGGGTTATCAAAACAGAAGTTAGTAAACTTCTGTTTTATTTTTTTTTTCTCTAATGGATACAAAACAGTACTACTTTAAACTGCACAGCAAAAGGGACTGGGAACAAGCACACCAAATGAAAAAGTAAATGCAACCTTCATAATGGTACAGCGACACCGGCATATGTTGGAGCACTGCAAAAATGGATACAGTTGAGAACATCAACCTTCATTAACTACCCACGCCCCTTTAAAGTGCACCTGTCAGCTTGTCCCGATTTGAAGCTGTGGGAGCCGCCATCTTGTACCCAACCTGCCAATCAACCACTCTGACACGCCCCCTAAGGTGTGTCA
>JAKJJM010162802.1:0-11371 GCA_021901965.1 Pipa carvalhoi
AAAAAAAAAAAAAAAGCACATTTACTTTTTTATTAAACATTATTAAAATGTGTATTAAACTCCATTAAGGTAAATTAAACCTTTTTATGAACATAATGGAAAGCCTTTAATAGACCAATTTTGTAAAAATATGCTCAATTTTAATAATAATGAATAATATTCAGCTCTAGGCTAATTATTACAGAAACTGTTTTCTTTCTTATAAAATGTTAGCATTTTTTTAAAATATAAAAGTGTAAAGTATTTTTAGCATTTTATAAAGATATATCTTTAAACTGTGGTACTTTTGGTTAATAAAAAAGTTAAAATTAAATGTCCTTTTTTTAATATTTCTAATCTGTAAGTACATTTTGATAATAATAATTTCTGAATTTGCTTTATTCCATTTAAAAAGTAAAAATTTAATTTCCATGTGTCACTGGTAATAGGACATCAATAGGAAAGTAAATTTGTCAAGTTGCCCTATGTTGTAATTATAGGTCATGTTTTTCAGATTAGCAATTTCCTTGTTTCTTATTCATTTGGAGCATATTTCAGCTGTCTTTTTATTTTTTCATCAAGTGCAAGTTTTTTCATTTCTGTCGAACATTAATATTCAAGAATAACTTTTCATATATAATTGAAAAGCATTAATCCTGGTTTAACATTTAAAACATGTCAGTTTTTGTAATACTTATTCACTAAATATTTTAGATCTCTGTGCCATTCAACTAATAGTTCAATTAATAAGCTTTAGAACTAAAAGGGAAATATTATCATGGTGCAATTTTTACATTTATATGATTTTACAAAGAAATGCATTACAGTATAAAAAAGAGAGTCTTGCAAATACAGCATATAGATAATAAACTTTATGGTAAATTAAAAGATATATTGCAGTCATTTTCGGTGTATACACTACACACATTTTTAGCATTGTTTATTATAATATACTAATTATATTTATTATGAGTAGTCTTAATATGTAAAATCATTTCAAATATTCAAATTTACAATATAATGACAAATCAATGCACTTCTATTTTTTTTTTCAGTTCAAGAATTAATGTTAGTATAAATTGCTTTTGTACAAACTTCATTGGTACAGTGCTACAAACAATAGGCTGTGTTCTTCTTTACTTAAAAAATTAAGCGAATAATATTGAGTACAATAAGTTATAGTTTTGTTTCATTTACTTAAAATATGGGTTATGTTAACTAAACTCTAAAGTTTTCTTTTTAACTGACCTTTTTGCTCTAGTTTGTCAGTGTATGATCACCTTTAGTAAAACTGTTGAATGAAATAGATTTTGTTCAGCATATTACATTTTTATTTGAAGTTCAACTGGTTAAGATCTTGATGAGGGGAAGGGCCTCAGATATTGAAAAAGAAAAAGCATTTCAAATGTCACTGTTTACCTAAAGGTTAAATATACATTACTTGGGCATATCTCCTGTTGCAGGTCATATGGTAATCAGTATCTAAATATGTCTTCCTGGTGGTAATGATAACAGCTGCCACATTTACCTGCATCATGACTGCTTTGCATTTATTTTTCTGTCGATTGTCAAAATAAATAAGTATTTAATTTATAGGAACACTACCATCAAATACATTGACTATATGGGTTTCAAAAGAAACCCCTTCAATAATACTGAATTTTACTAGAAAACCCTGAAAAGACTCATATATAATTTCATTCTTAATGTTATAATAATTTTTATGCTTGCAGTCATATCTATTTCCACTTTTGTTTAATTTAATATGTTTAATATATATTAAGTGTAAAGAAATGCATTTTTCAACATTGATGAAAGTTCAATTATTTGTTTGATCCACCAGGCTGGACTATACTGACCCCATATATTAACATGACATCAGGTTTCTAGGTGAAATATTCATCCAGTGACTGCAGGACAAAATCTAGAGTTGTGAAGGAATGTAAAGCATCAATTACTCTGCAAATTTTAACCTTAAAAAATAAGCAGGTGTGGAGTGAATTTCTCACTTCTGCTCATGTACAACTCCCACAAAAAGGTACGACTAACTGGTGATGCATAAACTCTGCCCTTCTGCCCAGACCTCATTAGCAGACCCATAGTACAGCAAATTAGTCGGCTACACTAGCAGGGAGAAATGACCCATGACACCCTGCAAGACATTATTCTTTTTTATTTAGAAGCTTTCTTTGTAAAAGAATTACGTTACAGTCTCTGGAAGAAAATAGCCTGACAAGACATTTGAAAATGTCATTTTTTTGGTAGTCTTGGGTGGCAAACAATTGTTTTAATCCAAAACTATGATCTGCCCAAAAAATTAAATTACACAGATAGAAAGTCTTTGTTAATATGATTGAGAGTTCCCTAGCTAACCTGATAGAACAGACATTTACGTTTGTCTCTCATCATTGTTCTGTTGGTCAGCTGTGCAAAATATTGGAACAAAAGTTGATTTCCTAGTTGGGTTGCATGAAAGCTATAGTATATTTAAAATTTCAGTCAGAGTTGTTCATAGCAACAGAACCCTAGACGTTAAATTGTAATCTATTAATATGTAGGTACAACTGAGTTTGTCTCAAACTCACAAGTGCGCACAAGGTCTAATGGAACAGGTAAGAACGTTTAAGAATGGGAAGAACAAACTAAACCATAGATCTTTTAATATTCACCTTTTAATGAAAACTGTACATAGAAAATTGTGGACTGAAAAGTGAAGAAGTTAACAGCAGCCCTGTAGCATGGCACGGTGAGATGTTATGGGCTGATTTTCAGGCTGGGGAGGAAAAAGTACTTCTAAACTTATTAGAGGAACATTTATTAGTCTGTGTTCTAGATGTTGTGTTTTTGGAACAAATGTCTGAATAAAGCTGTAGAGTCCAGTGTTGAGTTGAAACACAGATACTCTGTATAAGGGCTACTGTATGCAGCCCTTCTTCTCTATGTTCTACAGTTACCATTTTATTCTTTTGGGAGAAAATTTTTGGGCATATGTATTATATTCTTGGAGTTTTTATGTTTTTGTTTGCAACATAAATATTCTTTATTTAAACTGCTTTGTAATCTAGATCTTTACTTCATTTAATAACTTTAATTTAAAGAAACACTGTTCATATTTGTTAAATTGTCATATCAAAGGATTATTTAAAGCCATGTACGTTAATTGGTTGTGAAATTTTGCCTGTGAATGCTTTAATTACATGAATAGTGACCAAATAGATTAATTTAAAAAAAAATAGCAGAAATGACTTGAAAGCGGAGTGCTTATTGTCTTTGGAAATGGAGCTTCTATTTTTACTATGGTTACTAACTGTAATTACTGAAGCATTATTACCTTTTTTAAATTATTTAAGAACATCCTTTCTTCTTTGCTTTATTTGTTCTGTACTGGCAGAAGAGGGCAGCATAGGTGGTATCAGTCCCCTGTCTGTTTGTTGGAATAATTCACCAATAAGGAGCCGTCCTGCCAATTTTGTTTTTTGTTTTTTTCCCCTTGGAAAGCTTTGCTCTATAAATTTTAATCCAAAACTCTAAGGGGTAAATTAGGAAGGTAATTTCAACCTATTCGCTGCAATTCGATCCGCTTTGTTGCTTTTCCCCAAATAAAATGTATCGATATTGATAAATATTGATTTGTTAATACCACTACATTTTACATTACTTTCAATGGGACTGATTTTAAATTGATATCACTGATACTTTTGATGGGGACTTAGAAAAAATGTTCCAAACCATCTCTATAGGGACTAATTTTTTTGAGCTATTTTTTGCAGGTTTTTGTTTAATGTTTCATAGTGCAAATGCAAAGATATGATGAAAACATATGTTATGTAAAGAGGAAATCTATATCTATAACCTATTAACAAGTAAAAATAATTAAATCATATAGATTCCTAATAGTATGGTTGGACTCACATTAATGACAATATGAAATTACTGACAATCAAAAAGTACTGCTTCAGAGCTTTTATCCAACAATCCAGTTTAATTTAACATGGTAAAATAGTATTTTATAGTTTTGTTACACAAAAAGTTTGCCCTACATCTTTTAAGAACATGGATGAACATTTACAAGGATATAGTAATCCGTAATAATAATAAAAAAAAAAACTGCTTATGAGAAAGAAATGTTTACCTTTCAATAATTAAAATGCATGGAGCTTGCAATATTGTACCCCATCTGATGCACCTGGATTTAATGTATTGAACCTTGCATGGATGTTTTAACGTTTGGGGGGATATTTTATCAAAGTTGAAAAAAAATGTTGCCAGCAAAAAGTCGCAATGAGAAAAGTTATTTATTAAGCCCTTTGTGTCAAATTTTGTCACTGAAAAATATTCACCAGATTGTGGGTGGCGAAAAACCCATTATTCTCTATGGGAGATGGTTGTGCTAAGTCCTGTAATTTTTCACAATGAAAAAAGTTGCCAATGTCCAAAATAGTCAGAATTGAAAAGACACTGCATTGAAATCAATGTAAAATGCAGTCATTTTAACACGGCGACTTGTTTGGATATCGATCACCAATTCAAAAATTGGTCACGATCAAAAAAGTTTGCAGTGAATAAACTCGGTGTTCAAAAAGTCACATGATAAGTTGCCTAAAGTGGCGAATAGATTTGAAAACCTGTGAAAAAGTCAAAATTACCTTGGTAAATACCCCCTTTAATCTTCTAGTACTGAAATCCTGAATATTGTATATAGAGTGACTTATTAATAAAATCCAGTAGACAGAAAGCATGATGGGACTCTTGTTTAGGCAAGAAAAGAAATGCACTTTGCTTATGCAATCAGAAACCCTGTACTATTTTGGAAATGTAATCCGTTTTTTCCTCAACTCCACAAATTGTTTTCAAATCATATATCTTGTGTCATGTATTGCCTTTTACATGCACTGAGTTAATGGACAAGTTTGTTGTGTTTAACAAATGTAACATTTATTCCAAAGGCGATATGGGGTTATTGCAAACTCTTGTCTGTAATTATTTGGAGAATTAATTCATTATAATAAGGAGCCCTTTCTACGTTTACATCCACAAATATTGATTATTTTTCATTCAAATTTTTGACCTAAGAGTCAAAAAGGAAAAAAACACTATGGGCGAAATGTATTAAAATCGAAAATGCCATTTTCGATTGAAATATTTCGAAAATGCCATTTTCGATTTAGGAATTTCGAGTTTTTCATTCGAAATTTAGAGTTTTTAACTCGAAATTTCGAATAAACTCGAAGTTCTGAATGCCTCCTTTCTTCTATTAAATGTAACAAGCGGCGCTTCCATGCGAGCGCCGTTCGTTACATTAAGCTGCTGAATACAGCAGCCGCTGGGGAGACTCATCTCTCCCCAGCGCTTCCTGGTCGGCCATAGCCAATCAGCGCTGCCATGTGATTTGGCTGCCGCTGACGTCATCCGTGATGTCAGCGGCTCCTGATTGGCTAAGGCCAAACAGGAAGTGCTGGGGAGAGATGAGTCTCCCCAGCGGCTGCTGTATTCAGCAGCTTAATGTAACGAGCGGCGCTTGCATGGAAGCGCCGCTCGTTACATTTAATATAAGAAAGGAGGCATTTGGAATTTCGAGTTTATTCGAAATTTCGAGTTAAAAACTCGAAATTTCGAATGAAAAATTCAAAACTCCTAAAACGAAAATGCCATTTTCGAATATTTTTGAAAATAGCATTTTTGATTTTAATAAATTTCGCCCTATATATTATGACACCAGAGAAATATACAGAAGGGAAATATTCTCTATCTGGAAAAAATGTTTTCATGTAAATTTGTAACTAAAAGTGAAAACTCTTAGAAGTAGCTATCAGACACACTGGCTAATATTATTAACTTGGCTTTTGTTTTGTTCATCAAACCGTCAACACAATATTGCATTTTCTTGCAGAATGAGGTTTCCATGTTGAAAAATGAAGTAGCACAACTTAAACAACTGCTGTTAACACATAAAGACTGTCCAATAACTGCCATGCAGAAAGAATCCCAAGGATACTTAAGTAAGTATTGTACCTTATCATGTTTTTTTTCATACTTTTATCATGCTAATGCACTACCCCTGTAAAGCACAATAAACTAATACAACTTCCTTCTTGATAAATGGGCTGTCTTAATTTTAAACTTTCAAGTACAATTGTATTTGTTCCTTACGCCAGAAGAAATAAAGTAGTTTACTAATGGATGCAATGATTTCCCTCATAACATAAATACATAAAACTCACTTGTCCCTGATGTTATTAATCTTGTTTCTATTTGATTATTTTTTTTTTTTTTGCAACATTGCACCTAAAAACAATAGATAGAATATCATGTGATTGGCTAGAATGCGATGTAAATCACATGCATTTGATTTTTTTTTTGAAGATTTCAAAAGAATATGTTAAAAATGATTGACTATCATGTACATTTATTTATCTGAGAACTTTTCCAGCTACCCACCAGTATCATTCACATAACATAGACGTTTGGTAGGAATTCAGACTATTGCTGCCTGAAAATAAATATAATTATCCTCCAAATCCAACCTTTTGTAAATAATTCTATTTTATTACTGACACATCCACTGCACTGTTCTTTTGGGACTAAAGATGTGTCATTTTTATAAAATTTCCATTTCAAGGTACTGTATTTTCTGAATTAATCTTAGGCACTGTCAGCTCACCAGTCGGCAATGACAGAAACAGTGTTGTTTTATGACACTATAGTCTGTGCCAGGCTAACTTATCATAACCCTGAATCAATCATAAAGTGAGACAGAACTGCTGTTCTTTTAAAGACTGATCTACTTTTCTAAGAAGTATACAGTATTTTGCAGCACATTTTTTTTCCTGATGATAATATACATTTCACTGTGTTTTTATTCTGCTTTACCTTTTCTTTTCTTTCGCTTTATCAATAGAAATAATACTAGATTGCATTATGTCAAAAAGTTCTTTCTTTACTGACAACAAGCTGGTATAAAATTGCATCCTTTATCTAAGCACTTTCACTTCCATTGCTCTTCATTTAAACTGACATTTAGGTATAATATGGGGACATAATTCTATAATCTATATCCATTATCAAAATATAACTTACTAATACAAAAAAAATATTGAATATAGAACCAAATACTTTAAAAGTTATCTGAAAAAAATGGGCAGAAATAACCTAAAAAGATCAAACCTTGTACATTTCACCTCTTGTGTAAAAGTCATCTTCCAGTGTGCCAAAGACTATACTGAAGGAACAAGACTAGCACAGCTGAATCTGCCTTATATAATGCATAATGCTTTTAAAGGCATTGCCTATTACTTACAGTCAAAATGTTTACATAACCTTCATTGTGACCTTGCTCTTAATTTTTGTCAAAAGCCAGACTTATGTCAACTCCATGGTGAAGTTTGCTTTATGTCAATGTTATAGTGAAGGCTATTTACTCATTTAACACTTTTCTGTGGAGCTGTGTTGCTTTGTTGTGCTGTGCTATGAAATACATTGTAGCAGCTTGCATATAAATGGGGTAAATTACTTTCGAACATATAAATGGAAATTTGATTACATGCACTGGGCTGCAGACTGAAATTCTATCATTTGTAGTTTATCTTTCCTAGAGTGAAGTTGCCTTATTTCTCAAAGGGGCCTTACTTTATTTCAACACAGCCAAGTTCTCATGTAGCAGTAGAGAAAGGTCTTCACTTTGTGGTGAATGGGGCAAAATAATTAACCAAGACTGCTTTTTATGATTTCCCCCCTACTACTTTAATCTGCTTTCCTGCTTTTCTGTGCAAAATGCCCCAAAGCATGACATCATAAACAGGTGTCCAAGTACTCACAGGCAGACCAACTTGCCCTTGAATTTCCCAAGAACTACACTGTGCATAAGCCTTCTGAGCGGGTAACAGTGTGTGGATATATGGTGCACTTTGCTGTAAATTATATAAATACAGTTACTGATTTATGTATGGTAAATTCATTTCCCCCTCATAATATCTCTGACCTTTTTCCTACCATTTTTGTATTGTATCATATATTAAAATCCCAAGCAATGGACACCCATGGTATACACATATGTATAATCATTTGGCATATGTGTTTATTTGACATGTTTGTGTAATGCTTTAACACAATTTTCGCACAAAAAGCGAAATTTGGATTCCCCTGCTTGCAATTGACCCATTGCTCTCTAACGTATTTCCTAAACATACATTTTTTAGCTTTCACATTACTAGACTGCACAATATATTTTACTGACTGCAACTCACATCTTTGTAATTAGTTATCATAACAGTTTGATAGTTTATTTGAGGTGAATCTGTACATGTATTAGCATAATATATATATATAGGTGAAGTGTTTATGTGAGCATATGAACATACTTCATAATAAACCTCCATATTAGGAATACCCAATCAGTGTCCTTATTAAAACTCTGTTCTATGATGTCATGATATCATTGCTGGCATTCTTGCAAACTACGCACAGGAGAGCTGCTTAAAGCATTGTATAAATTAATTTTCCATTTTACACAGGATGAGTACTGCTACTCAAAAGCTGCCCAGTGCATGGTAAGTTATGTTTCTTTTCAAGATACAATGTATTTACTTAAACATCTAAATTAAATCACTTCCTGGTTGATGCAATAACAAAATAGTATGTTTTATGAGAACCTTATTTTTGTAAGAACAGCAAAATGTTGGTGCAATAAAATCATTAAAGTGAAAGACATTGACAACCTCAACAAAAACAAATAGGACATACTTTGGGTTAAGGGCCAGTAACACCAAAAAGAGAAACACAAATGTAATTTGGATCACCATTACAGTTGTGCATAGAGCATTGGCAATAATTCAGATTCAATTTGTATATGTTTTGTGCTTGTTTTTCTCCTGGCTATAGGTACCTTTTATCTGTAAGACCCAGTGTCATTCTAATCAATGGGAACTTATACATATTGTGTATTGGCCATTGTATTTTCAGTAAAGTGAAAGTTAATGTGTTTTTAGAATAAAAATATTGTTCTGTTTAGAAATCTTTCAGGATTTGTGGATAGGGAGGTTAAAGGAGAACTATAATCAAAAATCAAACTTACCTGTATGGCTGTATCGGCAAACTGAACAATAGGGAAGGTACTATGTGACAATTTACATCACATACAGGGAGTAGGAAGAGAGCTGCTGGCAGATTTTTCATCTCCCAATCCTGGGAATAGGATCATGAGAAGAAAACTGATCATGCAGCAGTACAGTTAGTGTACTGCTGCAGAAAACCGTCAGGTAAGTTTGATTTTTGATTATAGTTCTCCTTTAAGTATATTGGAGGTGAGAAACAGCTTATGAAAAATTTAGCCACTATTCATATTCTAACTTATTAACAAAGTGGATTATCTATTAAAAAATAAATAAATAAACAAACAAACAAGGGGTTGGGCACATCTTGAGCTGAGCACTGCAAATTGTTCAACTAACAACTGAGAATTGTCAGTTTGACTTGGAGCTTTCCAGTTCAGCAAGAAGATTTTCAAATGGCTTATCATTTATAACAGCCAAAATAACCCTGCCCAATAACAATTCCCCCAAGGGTAAAAGCCTCTTTTTCTCATGGCAGTATGCATGGGCAATGAACTGGGTCAATTCTCAGTTGTAGATTGAATTTTTTTTATTTATTTAGTTAATATTTTTAATTAATACTCCAATTTGATTTTATTTATTTTTAATTAATGCTCCAATTAGATATTGCTAAATACCATAAGTAGAAAGCTCACTTTAAAGATAATTTGCAAAACTTCCATGGGTTAAAGACTTTTGATTTTAATTCTTCTAATTCAGATCTCACTGAAGAATATTAATTCATGCAAATATTCCTAATATTCATATATTTTTAATTCAGGTCCTGAGAACAGCCCACCAGAGAGTCCTGTCCCAGCCTGCTCACAGCAACAAGTCATTCAGCATAACACCATTACAACTTCCTCCTCTGTCAGCGATGTAGTTGGAACTTCCTCCCACAATCCGCTTGCCAATCACAGAACAGACATAAATCCCATTCTCTGAAAGGTTGGCCTTTAGATCTGCCTTGGGAAGTTTGGTGAAATATCAGATCTTCCACTTTTATGAACTATTTTCTCAATTTTATTTGAAACCTGGAAGTCTTCTCAGTACTTGAGTGACCTTGGCCTTTCTTTTTTATAATAACTATTCAGAATGTCTCTTTTTTACTTAAAAGAAAAGGAACTTATGCAATTAATATGCTAGCAGTTTTGGGAAATGTTTTCAGCTTCCTTGACTTTCTGGTACAATGTATTGTTAATGAACTAAAGCATTTATGTACATAGTTGTGTTTTTATTTTATTTTTTCTTCTTCGAAATGGCCTAAAACAAAGAGTCTGCTTATTTCATTTAAACTAAGATTTTATTTTTACCATTGTAGCATTCACTTATACCTAAAGAACATGGTAATTGTTTCTGTAGACATTGTTCAAAATCATCAACCTAAGCTCTGCATTATTTTGTGACCTTGCATATTAGTTTTCTCATGAAATTCACAATGAAAGAAAATCTATTTACCATTCACCCACAGAATGCCTGTATATGGAAGCAGTGATCATATTCTGCCTATCAAGATCACTGACTAGAATGCCTAGGGCCTTATTGACTAAATGATGAATTCACCTCGCTACAATTCCAGCTCCATCTACAAAATAGTCACAAATTTACTTTTCATTATTGGCGAAGTGGTGAATAGACTGGTCGGACAAGCGGACAGCAGCAATCAATGTTGGATGCAATGTGGCATAGTCCGTTAGATAGAAGTAGAAAGTAGAGCCCTGCCATCAGCCCCCAATTTGTCAGTCTGAATTGGTGAAATGAAACAGGTGAATTTGGAGCAGTACACCTAGTCGCATTTGCTGCTTTGACACATTCCACCCCTTAGTCAATAGTAGAAGTACCTGTGCATGCATACACAAAGTGATGCAAAGTGCTCATTTAGAATGCGACTAATGTAGTCACCAGAATTGGTAGCATATTCACCACATCGCAGAGCTTGCTCAATAAGTGAACATGGGGAAGTGAAAAATAGATGCAAATTCGGAGCTTTACGTGACTGTTTGGCCTTTAGTCAATAAGGCCCCTAATAACTTCAAGAGATCTTTCACAGCACTTTTACCTGCTTATTTATCAATAAGCAACCCAGTGTTCACAATGGCAGCCATATCAGGCTTGAACATGCACTGTTTATATTTGTTTAATCCAGACAAACAAAAAAATTGCAGGCTGTTTTTAGATATATATTATATATATATATATATTTTAAGAAAGCATTTACTTTTTGCATTGCTTAGATTTTGTTTTTTACTTCTAAATGGAAAAACACAGATACCCTTTTATAAAAATGGACATATATATATATATAT
>JAKJJM010162898.1:0-10057 GCA_021901965.1 Pipa carvalhoi
AAAAAAAAAAAATCAGAAATATCTAGGCTTTAGTTACCCTTTAAAGTTATTTTGTCATACGCAATTGGGTAAGGAGGAGGGGGACGTTTATATTTAGAGGGAGACAGGAGAGAGAACATCTGCAGCGACAGAATCTCGTAATCTTTACGGCCAAAGGTAGTATTTAATCTGGCCCTGTTTAGAGTCACATCTGTACCCTAATTAATTTCCTTTCCCTCTGAGTGCATTCGGCGCACTATAAAACTGTTTCACTTTGCTGCAAAGATAGGACATAGTAGAACCCTCCGCAGTGCTGTACTCTGTGCTCGCGTTTTCATTTACATAATATTATCTATTGTGGATTGTAACAGACTGAGACGTTCCAGCCTAAAACGTGTCCTCGGTGGGCGTAAGGGTCCCACATGACAGACGGCTTCTGTTATTGCACATAACTTGATGTTTTTTTTTTTGTTTTTCTCTCCCTGAAGCAGAATGAAAACACAAAAGAAATATTTATTGCACGATGAACACTCGGCTTCAGATAAAATGTAGGCGATGCTAGATGTCGTATACGGTTCCGTTAAAGTCGAGCAGCTAATGACACTTGCGTTTAAAGAAAGGGCTTTTGTCTGAAGTAAGGCGGTAGCATAGAAATATTTCATGTTGGTGTAGGCAGATTTCTCTTATAGCACAGAATGTCAAGATATGTTACAGATGATCAAACCAGAAACATTTTTAATTATTCATGAAAAAGATTTCATCGATAAAAGGTATTAAATACTCTTTTAAAGGGTAACAAACTAGCTTGAAGGCCCACTTACAACACAGGCGGGAAATCTTAGGCAGAACTTGTAAAAATATCATCTTGGAACCAGAATTCGGATGTTTTTCGTTCCTTTGTTTTGAGTATTCTCTTTGCTGGCTGAAGCCATCATTCACAAATTGGGCTTCCTGGGGGACGATGGCGAATAGGTATTTCCCAGTATGTGTATCATGTCCGAAGAAGAAAAAAACAAAACAAAAGCAGCAGCGATGTGTCTCTTTAAATATTCCAATACAAGTATATGATTTTTGTTTTATTTTTACCAATTTAAACACGATGTCTCACCCTTAAAAATATTGAGAATCTGCCCGGTGGTCGATTGTAATCACGCTAAGAAAACGGCTTCCTATTAATTTTCCCGACATAACACATTAAAGAAAAAATCAGTTGTGTCTCGTCGCACAGCGCAGTCATTTCTGCGGCATAATTGGAAGCTAATAGGATATAATTGCCCAAGGTAATGGAAATCTGGGCTGTTTCTAAATGGCACGTCGAAGCAATGACTTATGGTCTCAAATATCATAATGGATGAAGCTTTTCGCTCAGTCTACAGCTCCTGTTATTTGTATATTATGTCCTCAATCGTCTGTGCTTTATTCCATGCAGAACAGAGTGAAATGAATAGTAAATTCTAAAGCGAAATCACTGGGTTTCTAAATGAGCTCACAACAAGTAGAGAACCGACGCAGAACTACCGTATCTATAACAAACAGTCTCTCCCGCCAGACAGATTATTTCCAGAGTCATTGGCTTATACCCTTACTGGATGTCTAGGCCCGGCCCAAAGGCAACGTGGGGATGAAGAACTTCACCAGTTCTCGTCCTGTTTTTTCTTTAAAGATCAAATTAAATGGAAGCTCAGTTCAATCTGCATAAATGCTCTTATTTTAATGAGAGCAGAAAGAAAAATGACTTCTCAAATTGAAAAGGATTTAATTGTGCCTGAAAAAAATGATGGAATGTAATATAAGGGCGATGCCACACCAAGAGCTTTGCCACCCACCCTGGCACCCCAGCTTCCTGTATGCCCCCCGTTCACATTTCATATGGTTTCCGAGTAGGACCTGGACTACTGAGATTGAGATGTGGGGCCTTGAGCCCTGGTTTTTAGTCCCAACACCAAACAGCATTGGATGTGGTGTATTGCATAGTGCAGCGCAGTCTGCGTAACACTGCCATCAACCCCGTAATTCGCCATTTTAATCTGGCAAATTTGATACAGTGCGCCTTGCTGATTTCACTGCTTCGACAAACTCCGACGCTTGACAAAAAGTCTAATTACCTCCCTAAGGGCGAAATTTATTAAAATCGAAAATCAGCCGATTTTTCGATTTAAGCAAAATCGAAAAAATTCGGCGTCGCGTTTTTTCAATTTTGCACAAATCGTGAAAATTCGCCGTCGCGATTTTCCAATTTTGCACAAATCGGGAAGATTCACCGGCGCGATTTTTTTTATATCGCGGACGTGCAATCGAAAATTCGCCCACGATTTTTCACGATTTTAATATATTTCGCCTAATGTGTCACAAGTGCATATGGCACTTTCCCATCGGTAACTGCTACTTATAAATATCAACCCAATGGCGTAAAGAAATGGGGGGAAAACTAATTACTCGTCACAAAAAGCGCTATTACGGATACGGACATATATTTACGGATAGAACTAGTTTATCATACAGATCATGTAGCGTTACAAACTGAATTATTTGCTGCTTTTTATTATATCCCAAAGGGATATAATATATACATACAAATCCAGAGAGCATTACAATAATCTACGTATTATCGGTCGTGAGATCAAATGGATTCAATGGCTCCTTCATCTCTATTTCTCTCTAATGTGGTTGGACATGTGATTATGTATTGATGACAGTAATACCAAATACAAAGGGCTTTATTATGTATTATACATAAAAGGTGCTGTTCTAATGCTCAGTTAATTCAGACTGCACATGTAGCCCCTATTATAAATGTATAATCAGCACTTTGATGTGTGTATATATAAATGCTATTTTAATTAGTCAGTAATATCTGCCATTACTTGCGTTATATATTTAATTTGTGTTTATAGACGGAATGTGTGAATGCTAATCATGCACATGCACTTTCAATTAAAACTCTCATAAGGCTCGTTATAAAAGGGAAGCCAATATAAGATTCCTATTCATTTGTATATATGCTTAGTGGAAATTTAAAGGGCTCATTTTTATAACTTGCAAGATTCTAGCTCACTGGACGTTATTAAAGCATATGTGCGCACATGGCGTATTTATTAGTGTTTTCCTAATGAAAATGTCAGTGATTTGGAAATTTCTGTTACGTTTTGCTGTTGAAATTATCCATTTTCGCAGATTACAACTGCATGTTTCAAAATAATGTTTTTAAATAGGAAAGGGGAGTGATGGTTGCTTTAAGTTGTGATGTCAGAACTAGGCATTTACAAGGTTATAATTTACAGGAACTCCCATGCACTTCCTGTGTGTACTTTGTATTATATATGTATTTACAAATAACATCTCTCAGACAGCTTTAGGTATAGGTTCTCAATTAGGAAAGTCTGAAGTCTCGTAAAGGTTCATTCGGCACTTCCCAATCATTTGCGATTTGACGAATTTGCGTCCAATTTGAACCTTTAGGACAGTCGCAGACATATGGAGCTCTTCACACCACTTCGCATGCACATGGAATCCAGCTATTCATCAAGCACTGGAGTTTGTCGAAGTAGCAAAGCCGGCAAGGCGTCCTGCTCCGAATTCACGCATTTTTATTACTCCGCCTAGGGCACAAAAAAACCTTGGCCCGGCCCTGTACGCATCTGCTAATGTTTGACTTACTATGCAACGCTACAAAGAAACAGTGTCCAGAGTTGTGAGGTTTTTTTTTCGCTGTGGGAATCCGCCAATTAGCTAATAAGGAGTAGCGAATACACTACTACTGTACTACTGGGGCATAGTGATCTGAAATGACACAAATACACGTCGACAGTCGAATTCACACTTTTGTGAACAGGTCCCGCTAGGCTTGTACCATACTATTTTGAATGGAGATTGTTATAAAAGCTTTATTATACCGTCAGGATTTTTTTATTGAAACAGTCATTTTGGAGATTTGTCAGAAGGACATTTCCAGCAGAATCTTACAGAATAAGATGTGCCGGCAATTAATCATACGCTCCAGCTGTTTATAAGGGGTTGGTTAAGTGATCTGAATACGATGCGTTTGCTGTTAATGATCTGATCAGTGACACTTTGCCATGAACTGTAACAGTACAGCTCATACATGGATAATTAGCCTTGATGTAAGGTGACGGGGAGGTGATCCCCTCTGGTGAGTGAAACGTAAGGCACTCGGGCTTACTCCAGAGACAAGTGTCTTATCGTTACTTGAGCGCATCAAATAGAACAGAACATAAAATAGAATAAAAAAGGACATTTACATCAGGATTGAAGCATCGTTGACCCATAACTACAAGAACAGAAAGCTTGGGAAATCTGGTCGTTCAGTGCTAGGAGGGAAGCTGTTTAACGATATAGGGGGTCATTCCGGTAGTTCCGAATTTTCTATCCCGAATTCACTTATGGCGAACTCCCATTATAAAGTCGCGACCGCGACAATTCTACCATTATAAAATCGCGACTGCGACAATTTTTTAGTAGCGGTAGCAATTTTATAATTGGAGTTCGCTATAAGTGAATTCGGGACAGAAAATTCGGAGCTTCCGGAATGAGCCCCATAGTCTCCAACATCTGTAGGGGGTGTGTTTGGCATAAAGGTGCAGTATTGTCAAGGGGACTGGATAAGTGTATGTGGAATAGGAAGAGTGAAGAAGAGTTTAAGGGTAGGTTCACACGAGCGTATTATGCGCTGACTATGAGAAGCCACCCGAAGTGATGTGAATTCATTTCGACAGGCGAATTCGCACTTTAGCCAATAACCCCCATTGCGGTCTAAGCTACTGAAGTTAAGTTTTGCGCATTGCTAATATATTGGTTGTGTTAGGTTCCTAATATACGGGACACACCTTTGTTAGATTGTGTGCGGTTTGTAAAGTCCTTAAACAAGGCGTCTCATGGAACTCCTAGTGCGTGCAGTACATTTCGTAGTATTGATATCAGTGTACGTGAGACGGAATGGAAAATATTTAGTATTTCAAATATGTACAACATTTATGTAGCCAGTGCAAGACAATATTGCATTATCTGAAGAAAAATTAGCACTTCACATTCACACATCGTAGCCCAGTGACAGTGAACCTTTTCGCCGCCGAGTGTTGAAAAATGACATCACTCACCAGCGCCTTCCCCCAAAGCGTAGATGAGTGACATCAACACGCCTGCGTCGGGGGAGGAGCTCTGCCACGGCTATGCAGTTGGCAAGTGAGCGCTCCTTCAGAGTAGGCCACGGATCCAGCCTGAAAACTGTCAGGTCGGGTCTGCGGCCTGCGCTGGAGGAACGCTCGCTCGCTGGGAGGATCAAGGATAGCAGCGGTGGTGATGGCACGCGTGCTATAGGTTCGCCATCGCTTTTGTAGCCTATCCATTTATTCATGATATTTTTTATTGTTTACACTCTCACACATTTTTAACATACCTTGAGCATCCAAAGAATGTAAGATATCACCATATTTTAATGATTGTATTTATGTTACTCATTTATGTAAACGAGAACTTATTTATCTGATTTCTCTAGTAACATTTCTTGAAATAAAATCAAGAGCTCAAGAGGAAAGGGCTTCTATGTCTTCTCAAAAACTCTCTGAAAATTAACACCGCATTTAGTGATGAACCTTGGGTCTGTCTGCTTGTCTCGTTAGTTAATTGTTTTTTACAGCTCGAAGCATTTCATTGTGCGTCTAATATTTGTCTTTGTCGTGTGGTTGCAACGTGTGAATAACAAATGTATTTTTATACAGTCGTATTAATTGAAGATTTCACTGTAAACAGAATTTTTCCCAGCAAAATAAGCCCATGCTCCATAGAGCTTAAAATCTAATTAATTTTTGGTGCCTGTAAGTCTCAGACATGGAAACATGAAGAAGGGCATTGTGGATGCAAGCTCAAACTCAACTACTTCCGCCTCTCCCGATTGGATATTCAGTGTTTTTCATGATCTTTTGAGACGATCTAAAACAATACTCTTCCAAGTAATGTAATAAAGAAAGCTGGTTTCTTAGAAAGGTGCTTATGACACTTTCCCATTGATGACGGATCGAAAAAAAATCAATCGAAAAGTATCAATCGATATTTTTCAATTGGTACCCGTTCTTCTACTGTTGATAAAAGTCGAAAAGGTCGAAATTGAAATTTTCAACTTTTTATAAATTTCGCCCAGAAGGTACAGTCCTGTCTCCAAAAATGATTCACCAATCTAACTGTGAAAGTTAACTAAAGAAGTGAGAAATAAGGTAAAGATGGTAAAACCATGACTGGTGAAGGCTTGATGAACAGTCATATAAAACTCACCCTTCATAATCTTATAACCTTTTCTAAGCATAATAAACGACGCACTCGCCATTCTTTGGGTTGAAAGGCCACAGCGTTTATTAACAATTCTGTAACATATAATTCCCTAGTTCCCTAGGGCATATCACCTTCCACTCTTATTCTTGATCCCATTTCTCAGGACCACCGACCCAATTGCTGTGACTTACATAGTTTCACATGCCAACCATTAGATAGGGAGGGAGGGTGGGGGACTGCTTCCTTCCTTCTTCCCACCTGATACTGACAGCCCCACTGACTGCCCCTTTTCCTGTTCCCAACATACCCCTTAACACTATTTCCTGTTCCCACCCCTCCCAGTCATATCCGCCCTCCACCTGGAATCCGTGCTCACTTTAGAGTGTTTGCAACGCACACTCCCTGTAATATTTCTGAGAGTAATGAAACACAAGTGGTCCTGAGTAACATGCTGAGTTTCACCTGGAGACTCGGGGTTTGAATGTGTCCAAGTTGTAGGAATTCTATACAGTGGGGACAGTGTTACAAAACTCCAAATGAACTGCTATTCTCAAAAAACATTACAGAATAGTTCAGTTTTTGAAGGAATCTCTTAGCGTTTCTACATCAGGGTTTTTGAGAAAATGACTTTTGGTGTCCACAACATTATAGATATCAAATGAATCGGATTTGTATTTACACGATATCTTTAAGAAAATATAAAATTTGGACCCAGTATCAGTCTAAGTCAGCGGTTCTCAACCTTTTGAGCAACGCGACCCCCGCGATGACATCATCGCGGGGTGTACCCTGCCACGTAATGACGTTCGGCCACAACGTCATCACATACGCGCGTCACCTGATGACGTTTGGCCGCAACGTCATCACGTACGTGCATCACGTGATGACGTTGCAGCGCTCAGCAGCGGTTCGCGACCCCTGTGAGCCAGTCGTTCGACCCTCAAAGGGGTCACAACCCACAGGTTGCAAACCGCTGGGAACCGCTGGTCTAAGTGCTTTTTTACAGTTTTAACCAGCATGACCTGAGATATTAACATTGGACGCAAGACAATCATAGAAGAATCGAGTACTGAATTTTTACATCACAAAACTGCTACTGAGTTGAGATTTAGTAACAGAGGGGTGGAAAGACCAAGTCACGCCTTCCCTGTAAATGAGAATCAAGTTTGAATCGAATGATAGCATTCTATAAAATTCTAAGCAAACAATGCCAGATTCTAATGGTTCCTTTTTTGGAATCTTTTTATATGGATTTTACTTGCGCTTACAACACTTAAAGAAGAACTAAAGTCTTTTAATAAATCACATTTGTTTATTTAGCCTACATTCCAGCAACACAATAAACCCACAATATTTCCCTTCAAAGCCACCTACTTGATTATCTCTGCTCCTTCTGCATGCATTATATCACAAGTACTTGGCAGCCTTTGAAGCATTTCAGCTACACTCCCCCCAATGAAAAAACTTGGTGTCCTGGGCACTGGCTTCTACAGAGCATGTGTGCAAGCACTGAGTGTATGCCTCATTAATATTTACATTTTAATGGACCATGTGACATTCCACAACCAGTTAAACAGCATGTGAGGATAATGTGTCAGGGTTCATTATCATATTAATGAAGATCCAATATGGCAGCCATGAGATACTAGCACCAGCAGTTATATAAGATAACACTACAGCCCAAAGCTACTGATTTACTGCTTCATAATATAGCGGTTTAGGCTGGCAGACCCTATACTTTCGGTATATCAGTTACAGTTACGGTACATTAGTTCTTCTTTAATATAATAGACAGTTAGTTATACTGGCATCTTGTAGGCATTTTATCCGCAGTCTATGTAAAAGTCCTTTACTAACCGATATAAACTAGATGATATCATGCAGTTTTTTATATTACCTTCATAAGCATTAGGGAATAAATGGAAAATTATATTACCCATATTATCTGTTCGCTCTGCAACAGTTACACTAAAGATTACATTTTAGATCTTTAGAATTTGTGACTATACCAGAAATACCAATATAAAAAGATTTACAGTAATGAAAAAGAAGTCAAAGAGAGAACAGCTCGGAGTGTGAAAAAAAGGGTTTAACCACAGTAAATTGATTTTTTTCTTTGTTATAATTTCATTTGTGGAAATTCTCAGATGGAGCCGAGCAGAGGTACCGACATTAGAAACAGCGCTGTAAAAATGAGCTTTCTTTACTCGGGTGGTATTTTACAGAATTAGAGTTTGTTTACCTTAAATGTAACATTTCGTAGGTTATTTAGCAAGGGGTGAAGTAACCAAAACAAATAGGTGCTTATTCATGGAAGTCTGATCAGTCTCGTGAAAGGTCCAAATTCGCATATATTTGCCACTTCCTGATGTTCACATATTCAGCAAACTCTGCGGGGTCATTCCGGAAAAGGCGAGTTTCCCATGCCAAATTCACTGATAGCGAAGTCCCATTTTTTAGTTGCGGTCGCGATTTTATAATGGGAGAATTGTCGCGGTCGCGACTTTATAATGGGACTTTGCTATCAGTGAATTCGGCACGGGAAATTCGCCTTTTCCGGAATGACCCCCTGCAATGTGGTGAATTTGCGAACAATTCGGGCGATTATAATAGTTGTGGACGCACAGACTTCTTCGCATCACTGGGCATGTGCGTCAACAAGTTATTCGCCTATTCATCGAGCATCGGAGTAGGTCACAGTAGTAAATTCAACAAGGGTTACTGTGTCCCATTCACTAGTTTTACTTCATGGCTACTGACGCCATTCATGTCTTCGCTATAGAAATCCTTTGTTTAGTGAATAAGGAATGGAGAATTTGCGACTATCAGTGCGTAGCGACCTGTAGTGTTGACAGTTGAAATCTCACTTTGATGAATATGCACATAATTTTGTCATGATGCTTACAGCTTCATTGACTAAAGTGCGAATTCACCTGTCGAATTCACGTCGCTACGATTCGTGTCGCATCTCCCAAATTGTTTTCTCACTATTGACTATGTGGAGAATACACTTGGTGAACAGGCGGACAGTGGCGAACGCTGTCACATGCGTAGTGTGGCGTAATCAGTTGGATAGAAGTAGGATGAGAAGTCATGTGGAGTGAGGCGAATTCGACAAGTGAAGGGCAGTGACATCATCCTCACCATATCCCACTAACTGTATTCTGTGTATATTCTATTTCTATGTCACCTTGTCCCTAGCTCATGTTGTTACTTAGTCGCCATCGCCATTGTCACTTTGAATGAACGCAACACTGAAGCGCTGCCCTCAAATACAGCACTCATTATGTTTGATGTTGAAATCCTAAATTTGAATGCGCTTCCTGTCTATTTTTATGTTTACTGACGGCAGCCATGTTGTATGGAGCTTTACATAATACACATTCAGGAACTGTACCCAAAAATACATTTTAAAACATAGAAATTTTGGAAGCACAGATTGAATATAGAGTAACTATAAATGCATTTGATTTTGAATTTTCATTTTTTTTTTTGCTGTTACTCTTGATTTTAAAGAGAACATTCTCTTTAAAGTGGACCTATCAGCTCCTGATTTTCACATTTTTACATAGTCAATGATTATATAACAAAAATGAAACAGTTTGGGGGCGAAAAATCGTTAGGATAGTTAATTTATACTCACTGTAAACTTGTCCAAATTTGAAGCTGTGGAAGCTGCCATCTTGTGCCCTACCTGCCAATCAACTACAATAGACACGCCCCCTAAGGCCTGACTTCCTGATGTATTGGGGCAATCTCCGCTCGTGGGTGCCCCCCCCCCCCCCCCCGGGGCCCC
>JAKJJM010162974.1:0-10041 GCA_021901965.1 Pipa carvalhoi
AAATCAATCTGCTTCACATGAAACATCTAATTGGGGGAAAAGCTTCTCACTAAGGTATAGTACTGCATATGTAAAGATGTAATCTGACTATAGTTCTCCTTTAAGGAGATCTTCTCATTTAATAGAAAAATATGCCTTATGATTGTGTTTTTTCTCTTGCAAGGAATAGTAAGGGCCTAATTTATTGTGTGCCTAGAACATTGTTTCACAGTTCATTTGCAATTCTAGATATGAGTAGGAGTTAACATACTGATTGCCTTATGAATACAATTCATTGCAAAAGCTCCTTTAATTATACTTTTTCTTGCAATTTGATGCAGATCATTGAAGTACATTGTTAATAAACTCTGATACCAATACATAGATGGTGAATGTTCAGACCTTCAATTAAATTTAGCTATAATTACCTAGTATGCTGCTGTGTATTCCACAAAAATTTACAATGGAGTAATTGTTAAAAACCAAAATATTAATGTAACTGTAATTAAAAACTTTCTGTAAAAGTCTTTAACTTAGATTTTTTGTGTCTGAATAACTATTTCCACAGGGAATACTGTAATGCTCAAGTATAGTAGTCAGTGTTGCTTTACTTTATATTTTTACATCTTACAATAATGCATGCTTATATTTTCAGGCACTAAAGTTTCCTTAGATGTCTTGAAGCGTAGATTACACACAGTCAGCTCTATGTATCAGTCCACCAAACTAGTAAAAGACCATGCACCCTCTCCACTGTTTAAAGCAGAAATTCACCTTGCAATTCCAAATGTTGTTATGAAGCCAAGCCTGGAAGATATACAAGTAAGGAAGTTTTGTTTACTGTTCTTATTAAACATAGCTATTTTGTTACCAAAGCACATTAAAGGAGAAGTAAAGGTCAAAATGAAATTATTAGCAAAACCAGGCATGCGCAGTGATGATTTTGCTGCTGAGCATCGGGTGATTTGAGTAGTGAAATCATTAGTGCGCATGCCTGGAGTAGGCGTGATGACATTGATGCCGCTCTGCACCGTGGATACTGGTCAGGAGGGGGAGCCAGAGCGCAGCTTGATAGCTGTGTGAAACTGCCTTCAAACTTCAGAATAGCTACCCCGTTCCCTATGAAAGTTAGCACTTTCCACCTAGTGCCAGGTGCATTTTATAATATATTAATTTCATTTCGGACTTTACTTCTCCTTCAATAGTGCAATATATTTATATAATAAACAGTACACATGGAAGGTGCAGACAACTTTCTCTAAATTACAACCTTATAAACAGCTAGTTCTGACATCAAAACTATGAGTTTATAACTTAAAGCATCCATCGCCCCATTTTCTGTTTAAAGGGACACTAAAACCTATAAAAAAGGGCTTTCTATTTATTGGCCACCTAGTTTTAAGTACAAGTGTTAAAATGTTACTTACTGATTTTGCAGAATAATTATAGTAATAGAAGAAAAAAACACTTGGAGCAGAGGCTCAGCTAATCCTAGCCCCTCCTACTGTTACCTCTGTGCAGTCTTTTACTTGTGTTCAGTATTAGAATTACTAAGCCGCTTTTGGCTCTGAGCTGTTATAGACTGCTTTTCTCTAGTTTTTCAGTTTCTCAGCTGCCTTGCACTAAATTTCTTGACGAAAGTGAATTTTAATTAGTTTTAAGAGGGGAGCATACTTGGTGAGATAAGACCTTGATTTAGTGAGGAGGGACTAGGATTAGTTGAAAACCTCTACTAATATCCTTTTAAATAATAGAAAGGGGTAGATTAGCCTTTATATAGCCTACAAAAGTTTGCATTTCCTTATATACAGAACTGTCACTATCCTCTCTTCCCTATTCTGTACAAAAATATTTTGTCCTAAATAAGAAATAAACTTTGGCTTAATTCCTTATTAAATTGACGTTTGGTAGATAAGAACATAATAAAACTTAAAGCACTGAGATCTGAGTCACCATTTAAAAGTTATTCATCAGAAGCCTCTAAAGTTTTGAACAAGTTTGTATACACTGGAGTTTATATTGGAGGGCCAATGCCAGTATTATTTCAATAAAGAATTGTTTAGCCATACCACTATTATTACTGCTACTAACATTAATAAAAATGTGTTTTTCCTGCATCTCATTGTTCCCTAACATACAATTCATCCATTTTGCTGTTTTAAACACTCCCTTCCCTCCTTTGGACACTCACACACTAGAGTTCTGTGGCACAGGTCTCCACAACATATGCCTTAAGGAAACAGTTCAATTCCACCCTGGACATCACCTTCATGGAGTCTGTGGGCCAGATTCTGGAAAGCCTGAATCTGTGCGATCGAATACATTTTAGCAAGCTATTGAAGTGCAGTGCAGAAATTGTCGTGAACGCACTTCAATTTGCTTGAAGAACAGGTGAACAGGGGCAGACAAAACTCTGCTCGCCTGTTCTTCAAGTGCATATTGAAGCGCCTCGCTGACGATTTCGGCAGCGCGTTTCAATAGCTTGCTAAAATGTATTTGATCACACAGATTTGGGCTTTCTGGAATCTGACTCCTTATGTTCTCCTCATACTTATGTGGGTTTCCTCTGGTACTCCAGTTTCTTTTCCACAATCTAAAAACATACTGTATAGTTTAATTGAAGCCTGACAAAATTGCCATTAGTCTGTGTCTGTCTGTCTGTTTGTGTGACTGAATAGGGAAACTAAGCTCCATGGGGCAGGGAGAGAAGTGAATGAAGAATCTCTGTAAAGCGCTGCATAATATATCAGTACTATATAAATAAATCAATATATTGCAATGCAATACAATACAATAAGTTTGCAGAAGCAACTGTTTAATAAAGATACATTTACCAAGTGTAAATGTAAATGACATTTAATTATTCCATGTCAGAAGCTCTGTGAAGCAGACATTGGGTTTTCACATGCAAGGTCTTGTTTGCAATTTTTTATTTGTTTCCTTATTATTTTGGGTGAAATATGGGCAAAAAATGTAAAAAATCATTTTTTGTTTAAATTGGTGCAGAAAAAGTAAGTTTTTCAGAGAAACCAATAATGATTGTAAAAGCCCTGTTCCTCCAGATGGCAGTGATACCACATATATCTTGCTAAACACCCTTTCCTGCCCAGGAGACAATCCTAATTGAAATGAGCACATTACGATAGTTTACAAAAAAATAATAATATACACACCTTACAACTTGTCTCAAGAAACAAACCCTAAATAGCCCACACAAAGTATATACTTTTTGAAAGTACACACCTTCACCTATTCAAGCATACCAGGCTTTGTTGCCATGGTTGCAGATTTCTGGATGCAAGCATTCAAGAAATTCACTAGTTTCTGTCTATTTCCTGAAGTAAATGTTAAAAATGCAGGGTCAAAACAGCATTTCTTTCACCTATCAAAGTGAAACCCCAAAAGTCATACTAAATCTGAAAGAGCAATGCCTCCAGAATACAACGATACCCAATATGCGTAGGTGTGTACAAAGGTATGGCTGTCAAACACCCTAAAGTGAAGCATGCGCGGAAGGGTATTTTTGACTGAAAAAAACTGCTGCAGCCCAAGTGGCCCACCTTGCAGTTTTTCAGACAAAATAACACTTTACCTTTGGAATACCCCAGACAAAGTATATATCTACCAAACGTACACACCCTCAGCTATCTAGGCATACCAGGCATGTTGCTGTGGATGCAGATTTGTGGACACAAGTCCCCTTGAATTTTGCAGATTTGCTGAAAAATTGATAAAAATGCAGAGTATAAACAGCATTTCTTTCACATATCAACTTCAAACCCAAAAAAACAAACTAAATCTGAAAGAGCAATGCCTCCTGAATACAACAATACACAATATGCCTAGGTGCACGCAAAGGTAAGATTGCCAAACATTCCAAAGAGAAGCAGGTGCGCAAGGATATTTTTGACTGAATATCTGAGTGCTGCAGCCCAAGTGCCCACCTTGCAATTTTTCAGGCAAAACAACCCTTTTTCTTGGGATTACCCCCAATAAAGTATATATTATACACCAAAAGTACTCCCCTTCAGCTATCTAGACCAGGGATCAGCAACGTTTTCAAAGTAGGGAGTCATTTTGCCTCCTCTTCCCATGGGGGAAAAATAGTCCGGAGCCGCACAGGGGGAAGAGTACTCGTTAAGCCAGTTTGTGAGGCTATGAGTTCCCGATCACGTGACCTCCCGACGTTTGAACGGAAGAAGTGTCGGAGGACATGGGCAGCAGGTAAGGAGGGAGGAGCGCTATATACAGCTGTGATCAGAGCCACAACAAAGCAGCTGAAGAGCTGCGGATTGCCAACCCCTGATCTAGACGTACCAGGCATGTTTCTGTGGATACGAATTTGTGGTGGCAAACCCCAGTGAAATTCACTGGTTTCTGTTGGTTTGCTGAAAATTTTATAAAAATGCAAAGTAAAAACAGCATTTCATTCACATATCACCTTGAATCTCCAAAAACCATACTAAATCTGAAAGAGCAATGCCTCCTTAACAGAACGATACCCAATATGCGTAGGCATGTGCAAAGGTAAGATTGCCAAACAACCCAAAGTGTAGCATGCATGTGGCTCTGCAGGGCAATTAGGGGAGTGGAGAGCAATCAGTGACTTTGCGGGGCAATCGGCAGCTGTGCAGAGCAATTAGGGGGACCTTTGGAGCAAGTGCCGGCTGTGTGGGGCAATCAGTGGTACCTCTTGTGCAATCTGCAGCTGTGAAATGAAATTGGCAAAAGTGTGGAGGAACCTGCATACAGAGGGACATGTGGAGCAACCGGCAGCTGTATGGGGCAATCAGGGGGATCTGTGAAGGAAATGCAGCTGTGTGGGGCAGTCGGAGATCTGTGGAACAATTGCTGGCTGTGTGGGGCAATCAGGGGGACCTGGGGAACAATCTGCAGTGGTGCGGGGCAATCAGGGGGACTTGTGAAGGAAATGCAGCTGTGCAGATGAACTGTCAAAAATGTGGAAGAACCGGCAACTGCGTGGGGCAATCAAGGGGACCTGGAAAGGAATATGAAGCTCTGTGGGGCAACTGGGGGATTTGGGGGGCAATCATCAGCTGTGCAGGGCAATCAGTGGGACCTGTGATTCTGCAGTGTAATCAGCAGCTCCACGGAATAATCAGTGGCTGTGCAGCGCCATCAGGGATCTGAAGAGGAATCACCGGTTCTATGGGGAATCGCAGCTAATATATGAGAAGTGACAGCTGTGCAGCACTCTTGGTGGTTGCGCAAGTCAATCAACAGTTGTGTGGCGCTATTGCCATATGCGTTGGGCAATCAGCATCTATGAGGCATTGGTGGCTGCGTGGTGCAATCACTGGCTCTATGGAACAATATGGGGTTCTGCTGAGGAGCGGCTAGCTCTGTGAGGAAATCTGGGAAATCTGCGGAGGAATCTGGAGATCTGCTTAGGAATCAGCATCTGTAAAGCAAATGGTGACTGTGCGGTTCACTCGGGCAATTTATGGCTTTGTGGGGCCACAGTGGGGTCACTGGGAGTCAGTTGAGAGAGCCTGTAAGTTATTGGGGCTCAAAAATATACTGGGGGCTATAGGGGCCTGAAGGGACAATCAGGAAACACAGGGGTACGATATGGGGTTGGGGGCAATCTTAGGCTGGGGAGGTCAGTTTGGAGCAAGGGGGGTCAGTCAGGGGCTTGAGGAGCAATCTGGGGCTGGGGGTTCAGTTGGGGCCTTTTGGCAATCAGTTGCTTGGGGGGCAAATCAGGGGCTGGAGGGTCAAACAAGGACCTCTTGGCCCTAAATTTTTTATTAGGGGGTTCATTGGTGGCCATGAGGAGGATCGGCGGGGGGAGGTTCAGTAGTGGCTATGGGGGTCAGTGATGGCGGTAGGAATATTTTTATTTCTTCAGCAAAGCTGCTGGCAGCTGAATGATGAAACAAGTCCTGGAAGCATTGATCACTTGCACTCCCGATTTCCTATTGGCTCCTGTGACCGATCGGGTCACAGGAGTCAATGTCATGTGCCATAGGGCACACCTCTGGACCCCCCCAACCACAACGAGCATTCCACCAGCTATAGCGCCCGCCAGTGGAGTGCTATAACCCACAAACTGCCAGCACGTAGAGTCTATGACGTTGGCAGTTAAAGGTAGGAGAAGCAATGCCGTAGATTCTACATTGGGTGGCAATTAAAGGGTTAAGCAGAGTACCCACTTCTCTCTCACCTTTTATACTACTGCAGCTCTGAGAAAGATTGTTCCTTCTGGGATACCATCAAATCGCCAACTAGCATCTTTATTAACGGCATTAACCATGAAGTAAATGGTACTGATTTTGGGGTCTGATTTTCAGGTATGTAGCATTAGGTAGAAATAGTGTGATATATACCAATATAATAAGCACACATAATGATTTTAATAGAATCATTTTCCTAGGGACTTGATGGTTCCTTTAACTACAACTATTCATTGAATGTACCATGTTTCAGCACTACAAATTATTTTAAAGGGGGAGGCTTGGAGACTTGTCCTGCTTACTCAGTGGTTAACACTGCTGCCTTGCAGCGCTGAGGTCCTGGGTTCAATTCCACCTTGGACTTCATCTGCATGGATTTTGTATATTCTTCCCGCACCTGCGTTGGTTTCCTCCGGGCACTCCGGTTTCCTCCCACATTCCAAAAACATACATCTGTGTGTATGTGTGTGTGACTGAATAGAGAAACTAGATTGTAAGCTCCATAGGGCAGGGACTGAAGTGAATGATGAATCTCTGTAAAGTGCTGAGTAATATATCAGTGCTATACAAATACAATTCAATACCAATTACCAATATCCAAAACTCATTTTATCAGGAGAATCAGTCAATAATGAACTCCTCTTTACGTCAGAAGTAATCACCACAAAAAACTGATCAGTACCATCTTCTGGGAAGTTTTCTACCTTTATTTATTGTATAAAGTTTTAATAGTTATCAAATATTTTTGAACATTTTTAAGCTGAACTTGTGACTACTTTAATCACATACTTCTAGTTTTATTATTTAGTATTGCACAAGTGGAATTTTAAAAGCATTCTAAATAGGTTTTTGGAGATATCATTTTTATTGAGATTGTTTTAATGATATAAAATAATGTAGTATCTGATATTACTGGTCTATATTATAGAGAAATTCAGAATTGCTTTGACACTGTTATTCAGAGTAAAGTGGAATATATTAGAATGGAGATTATGACAATTTAAAAGCTACTTTGATGAAAGCTGCTAATAAAAGACTTTGATTGCAGATAATACATTTTGGAGGTTGGCATTTGCTTTACAGTGTGATTAGGAATTGTTCTGGAGTAAGTTTTATTTTAAATACAGGTCCACACAAATGGTACTAATATTCTTCAGAAGCCTCGAAAGCTTTAAAAAGTTTGGATATACTGGAGTTTATATTGATGGGCTGATGCTGGTGTTATTTCAATAAAGAATTGTTTAGCCATACCAATATTATTACTGTTACTAATATTAATAAAAAAAATGTGTTTTTATCTGATTGCAAGCAACTGTAATTTTTGCAGATGGTAAAAGCAAAGGCTGAGTTTCAGTGCTGCTTAAGAAAAGTACATGTTACATTTTCATTAACATTAA
The DNA here is from genome assembly GCA_021901965.1 of Pipa carvalhoi. Taxonomy (NCBI): domain Eukaryota; kingdom Metazoa; phylum Chordata; class Amphibia; order Anura; family Pipidae; genus Pipa; species Pipa carvalhoi. Next base: position 7,574 of record JAKJJM010162974.1, read on the forward strand.
AAATTCTGAAAAGTTTGTATACATTTATTACTGGGTTAAGCATTATAACACACCTTTACCGTTACTACTCCCTTTATTACTATGAATGCATCTGCTAGTAAGTGCCTGTACAGTTAATACATTATTGATGGTTGTCCTACCATGTATACCTTTACAATAAGTGTATTTAATGCTCATAAAGATCTCTACTCTAAAAAAAATATTTCTAGCATGTTCCCCTTCAGTGAGTGCATTACTGCTTCTATCTGTCACATAAGTGTTGCAAACACTCTTTAGTCCATTGGGATTCCAGTCTGAGTATGCTCTTCTGCCTGTTACAACCATCTTTCATATTTCTTCTGGCCCACTCTCAGGTCTTAGGTGCATGAGAATCCCAAGATTCTCAGAAACAGACTAGAATGGTAGTCATTTGCCATGGAAGGTTATGGGGGAGATGTAGTCACTCTAGCCAATGTTAAGACCAGAATAAACAAGAACAAAGTAAAATCAGAAGAGGACTACAAAATCTGAAACAGGTCAGACCAACATCTACAACTAGTCCAGGGAAATGGATATTGATATGAGCAGAAGCTGGGAAGGCAGACTAGTCCAGGTGGGCTGCAGCAGACAGGACTGGGTATAAGTAGATCAGAATCAGATCAAGACAGAGATACAGGAGCATGTGGGGCAGGAAGAGAGAATACCAATACTCTCAGGGCCCCTCAACAAGTTGCTAATTGACAAAGGAGCTCTAATACTTAGCAACAACAGCTATTGGCAATTGGCAAAAACATAAAGCCTATAAACAATAATCAGAAAGGAAAACTCCATAACTTGCTGTAAGTTGTCTGTGCAGTGGTAAGAGTAATATATTTGAAACAACAGGTCTTGGGTTGAAGTCCAGGGAGGACAACAATTGTTTAGCATGTGCCACAGTAAACAGTACAAATCATTAATATGTCACTGCAGTGAGTGAATTCCCATCAGTATGTGTCACTGCAGTAAGAACTTGACTGCAATCTTGTGCCTCAACAGTGAGGCAATTGTTATTAGCCTGGGTCAATGCAGTAAGTATTTCAGCCTGCTTACACCAATGCATTGTATCTCAAAACAATACACCGAGCATTCATACATCAAAAATACAATCATACATTCAGCCCTAAATAATTGGAGCAAAGTGCTGAAGGCAACAAACAATAACCAGTACTATAAAGAAAGCAAACAACTTCACAATAGTATTTGTACTGTAAAATAAGAAACTATAGTCATAAAGAAGTATATTTATAAAGCATGAAACTTTATTGCAAACAACATCTTTAAAACAAATAAAAACAAATGTATCCTTAAATAAGGACAATAAAAGATAATAAATCACATCACCAGTTATGCTGATTATTAATTTCATGCAGTAAAAGTGAAATCACAATTAAGTATTAAAAATACTTATTAGTTTAAATTTGTCCCCTGATTACCCCTCCTTTTGCTCCTGACTGAGAAAAAACACCCTTCTGTCTGAACTGCCTATAGAAACAAGCCTCTTGTGCCTATAGGAAAATCCGCCACCGAGTAGTATAATACACCGGTAATGAAACTATTACAACAACATGATATAATCACCTAACATTTAATACACTATGTGAACCAAAATAAAGGTATCTTATATAAAAAGTTCTTTACCTATAGTAAATCACCCATTAGTCTATTCCCATAATAACCAGTATAATAAAAAAGTACAATATGTTACTCAGGGGAAAGTAGCTGGATCAAGGTACAGCATAGAGGTAATGGTGACTAGGGCAACACCCTGTGTATTTTGCATATGGCATTTTCTCAGTAAAATATACCATATAGGTGGTTACCTCATATACATGTTACAGTGTATTACCACCAGCTAATTTTATAGGACTTTAAAGGGCAAAGTTATTTACCGCAAGTTATATTATGTGAAGGAGCAAAAATCACATTCAGAATAATCTCATTTTGATCAGACATATTTTATGATCTTTTCCAGAGTGCTGTAAACAAAGCCATAAATATTATATTGTCTGCATCCAAGGATATCTCTCTATGGAAATTTGCATATCTGCATCATAAACAGCAACAGGTAATGTAAAACACGATAACCATGCCTGATACTCATCATTCTGTTGATGCACAGGGTCATGAAGTAATTTTGTAAATCTGTAGAGTAACTGTGGGCCTTTATTGTCTGTTTCTTCACAGCAAGATGCTCAAGAGCCCAGGTCCCACAGGAAGTATTCCACCAGGGGCTCTTACATGAATATAGTTTAATTTCCTCTACATTGATGGTATTTCCTCCCTCTTATCATATCATTTATTCTCCATTCTCTCTCTTTTTTTGTTCTATATTTCTCTTCTGTATGTATCAAAAAATCACAAAAAGTGAATAAGTGGCGCTAAAATAGTGTAAAGTGCAAATAGAGTGCTAAATAAATATACAAATATTATAAATACATACAATATATAAA
>JAKJJM010163046.1:0-11876 GCA_021901965.1 Pipa carvalhoi
ACTGGGGAGAAATGCTTTTTACTATGGTATAGTACAACATATGTAAAGATGGAATCTGACTATAGTTCCCCTTTAACCCTTCCCTAAACTTTTTTTTAATTATTTGTGGTAGCAATTGTCTTAGTATAAAGGAGTTTTATATGTATGTGGGCAGTTATATTGGCACTATAGTTCTTCTTTAAGAAAGCTATTATAGTTTACCTGCAATTGTTTTCTACTTTCCTAACCAACTCAACTAGTGTAATAAATGTACTTATATGTAAGCTTCAATGAATGGGATATATACATTTAGCTGAAATAGTCACAAAATAAACCCATTGATAAATGAGCATCTGCCTCAAAAATGTCCTATAGACATCACTGAAATCAGGACTGTTGCTAGATTTCCATCAGACACTTACCCAGAGACTAATGTATACAACTTGTGGTACACCCTGGCTGCGCCTGTCTATTCTGCACACTTATTAGTGATGTCTGTTTAAATGCTGGAAGCCTGTAGTAGTCCTCTAAATAATCCATTTCACAGAGTTTGTGGGTCCTGGGTCAGTAATCCTGATACTAATAAACTCCCCTGACTTATGTCAGCTTTGATGTTTGAAAGTGATTTTTTACAATTTTGTTTTAACAGGTTTCCAAATCTTTTTCCACCATTAAAGCCCGAAACTGTAGCAACAAAAACAGTGGAAGCTGTTCAAAAAAATAAAGCATTTCTACTACTTCCATGGACAATGAATGCACTTGTGATCTTGAAAAGGTAAAATAATGACATCTCTTTCTTTTGTTATTTTGTTTGTCCTCATTGCTTCTTAAATGGGTTTGTGTAAATTAATAAAACTTATATTAAAGTAGGACATTTCCCCCAAAAAATCCACTATTTATAACTTTATTTCTGCACATCCATCCCTTCTTTACACAGATACTGATTCTGAAAAAAAAAAAAATCAGGGGTTATTGACTAAAGTCCAAATTGTCTCATAAAAGTGTGAATTTGCCACTTCCCCATATTCGGGTATTCCGCAATGTGGCGAATTTGCCAGCTAACGACGGTCACACATACACAATAGACAGCTACTGACATGGTCATGACTTTACTATGGGAATTCTGACGCAGTTGTGGAGTTGCTATGGGAACCTGCTGTTTAGGAGTAGAGAATCAGGAAGTAGCCACCTGAAGTGATGAGAATTCACTTCGACAGTCGAAATCTTACTTTAGTCAATAGCCCCCTATGTCTTTTTAAACACTGTCCATCGTACATCACAGTGATTATCCCTGTCTGTAGCTTCTCTTTCTGGGGCTGCTGTAATGTTTAGTTTCTGCAGCAGTTGTGCAAAACATGTTTATGCAGAGTTCAAAAGAAATGTACTGCCCTAAAAATGTTGGTGTCTCTCTTAATTTATGAAAAATTTGTACAGGTCTCTTTCAAATCTGCAAGTCAGTCATGCAGCCTCAGTATGTTCAGTTGCTCATATGCCATTGTTTTCTGTAGCACTCTACAGCATGCAGTCGAATAGATTGCATATTGTTAATGCGTGTTCCATAGAAAACAGAAATGCGGATGTTTATGGGGGGTCCAACTAGAGCCTGTTCAAATGAGTTTTTCAAATTTGAAAGAAGCAGTAGTAGAAGTAAATATTCTTTATTTTAGGTGAAACTTTGGTTTTAATTATTATTAAACCACCAGTATCCCTAATAAATGAAAAATTCCCATTTAGATTGGTAGGGCATTACATACACCTACGCTCACACTAAAAAAAAGATTGTGATTGACAACATTTCCGATGTCACCTGAAAAAAAAGTTTTTGAGATTTGACCTGTTCGGTTACTAATGGTCGTCTGCAAGCAGTGATTAAATAATAAATACAGATATAAACCCTTTATGTATCTCCAAACTGCACACTCCCTCTTTTTGTGTACACTGATTTCATACTTGGACCACCAATGACTGATTTAGAATAACTGCCCCTATGGGACAGGCAAGAAATAGAATTTGGGTCAAAAGATAATTCTGTACAGCCCTGCGTTGGTCAGTGTAAGAATGGCACCAAAATATCTTAAAGAAATATCATTTATATTGCCCCAAGAGTCTGTTTATTGCTTTGGTTTTCTTTCCGTTTGCCAGTTTTTGTTTGTTGTTTGTTTTTTGTTTTTTTACTTCCCTAATTGCAAATTCTTGAGATGTGTCCATGACATACAAAGGAAATTTAGAATACTCATGACTGCTAGTGAAATTTAAAGCCTTTCATGTGCTTTTAACCTGCAGCCGTCGGGTCGTAAATGGCAGCACAGTAGCACTTCCTTTCCTTTGTGTATGGGGAAACCACAGTCAGTTTCTGTGTTTAAAGCAAGCTTGCAATCTTCTGTTACAGGACTGTTCACACATCCCTTTTTTCTACAACAATCACAAAGCTTGTGATGGATTGTTTATTTATTCCCCCTCTCTTTCTTTTTTTGCAGTATCCTCCCTCAATCAGCACTTGAAGAAATACACAGGTTTTCAGGAGCTTACACCTGCATGAACACTTTCAAAGGAAGGACATAGGTCCCATGGGAAAAGGATCTTCTGTACTAAAATAGACATAAGCAATCCTAAGAAGATTGTGGAGCGGAGACTTTGCTTTCATGTCCTAGTCATGTGACCAACACTTTTGAGGCATAACGCTCTTCCAGGTCATTGATACTGTAATGTGGCCTTTGGGCAGGCCCTGAAATTGCTAAACTATAAGGAAACTGGAGTACAAGTGAAGTGTTTTTTTTTTCTTAATTCTGTTGTGGATTTAGATTTTTATTCTATTAATTTGCTAATAGCAAAAAATGATTTTGATTGACTTTTAAATAAACTTTTAGCAATTGTTTTATTAACAGTTGTTTTATGTATATTCTAATCCTAAACTCAGTACATTCCAATTTCAATCTGTTGTTTTGGAAGTAGGTTGGATTAGATTTCCCACATACGGTTATTTTTTTTCTCAGGATAATTAATAGTGCACATTACTTTTTTTTTTCTCTTTTTTTTTTTTTTTTTTTGGGCAATCGATAATGCTTAGAATTTTTACCTTCTTTAAGAGCTTGAATTAAAAATATCAGGTTTTATATGGCTTTGTTTTAGGGTGTTTTTAAAGCATTATGTTAAACCATGACTTCCATCTTACTTTGTTGCATTTAATTTAAACAGAAACCAATACCTGTAACCAAAATAATACAAATATATAAAATGTATTTTCCCCAAGCGCTGAGAGAACAGAATTGGGTCTGCCATTTTGTTAATATCTTGAAAATCTCTTAAGTAAAATGTGTTGAAAAGAAAGTGTGAACATGATTTATTGACTTTGTGCCTGGGTGTACATTATTTATTTTGTGTGGGTATCGCTATTCCGAATAAATATATTGTATTGGTTCGATTTATGTTAATCAATAATAAACTTAAAAAAAAGTTCTAACACTAATCTGAACAAATGGCGAGGATTAAAATGTCTGTACCAAACACACATGGGTATAAATACATCCAAGCCAAGCTGACATAAATCCTGTGTTCCTTCCATACCCACTCATTGTAGAGAATTGCCTGAAAAGTACAGAAAACTAAAGCAAGAGTTACTGAAAACCTTTATACGAATAAAGAGAAAACAAATCCTTATTGGATTGCTGACATGGAAAATTGTGACAACTCTATATATTTCTATTGTGTTGGGCAGCCCATATTCTTCTTCTGTTCTGCACTTTTAGGGGGTTATTGGCAAAAGTCTGAATTGTTGCGTAAAGGCGTGAATTTGCCAGCTAAAGACAGTCGCGACCTCATTAAGGGAATATTGCTGCAGTCGCGAATTTATTATGGGAATATTGTCATGGTCGCGACTTTAAAATTAAATAAATCAATATGGAGAAAAAGTGGGGGGAATCACACTGCTACTCTTCCTCCTCAATGTAAAGGCGAAAAAGAGAAAAGGTGCCAGGTAGGTTATTGATAGAACAATTGGATAGGGAAAAAGGGAATGTGATAAACCCGCACACTTGTCCTGCTTTCTTTTGCATTAATGAGTGTGCACTGCAGCTCTGAGTACAGCCAACAGTGTGCACTTTTTGTTTTGTGTTGTATCTGGAAGCGTACTTCCTATTGCCACTACCACCTGCAACAGTGAATGATGTCATGTCGAGCCCACCAGAGAAACTAAGTTCAAGGGCCCCCTGCCCAAAATGGAAAACAGAGGATGCAGTGATCTGTGTTTTGTACCAGTAAAAGTAGGGTAAAGTGTACAGTAACAGTGTGCAGAGAGCAGAGTACAGTACCGGTGAGGTTAGCATGCAGTGAGCAGAGTACAGTACCGGAGAGGTTAGCATGCAGAGAGCAGAGTACAGTACCGGTGAGGTTAGCATGCAGTGAGCAGAGTACAGTACCGGAGAGGTTAGCGTGCATTGAGAAGAGTACAGTACCGGTGAGGTTAGGATGCAGTGAGAAAGAGTACAGTACCGGTGAGATTAGGTTAGCATGCAGTGAACAGAGTACAGTACCAGTGAGGTTAGCATGCAGTGAGCAGAGTACAGTACTGGAGATAATTTGGGTGCAACTAGTAGATAGAGAGACACCACAATTCGACTTCAAACATGACAACTACTGCATAGAAATAATTGCCATATACAAAATCCAAATAGCAATTTTGGGTTTGGCGTTACTGGTCTGTTAAAGTTATATTGAGGGAATCTGAGGCCATATCCCACTACTTTTTGTCCCTGTTCCGTTTATTAAAATGTAGTCAGACATGGATTTTGGAATGATATTAGTATGATTTCATTACTGTGGCAAAAGTAATACTTTATAGCCAGCTCCACTTATGTGGCATTACCTGTAAGCACACTCTGTTATTCACTGTGATAGTTCACAGACACTGAACTCCAGCTTAGCATTGTACTGTTAAAAAACATTGCTGAACTGCAATTGTTTGAGTATGTGGGAGGGGATTAATAGTAATTAATATAACAGTATGAAACAAGATTAAAGAGTGAGATATATTATAAACTAAAGACTTTATCTTTCTCTTATTTAAAATGCTTTTAACTGACTTATTCAGATTTATACTTCCTACCTTCATAACTCCTAACTCTCAGGGGGCAACAGCAGAACAACACTATCCTTCCCTACAGGTGACGTCACCAGAACACTATCTAATGTTTTTTGATTGGCTGTGCAGACATCACTGGCACACCGGCCAGTTCCCCCTGATTGGCTGTGCGCCAATTACATTATTCCCTGGGGTGTGCAATCAGATACAGGGAAGCAGGATGGCAAGGGGAACCAGGACTTGGGACAAGGAATAACAGGACTGTCCCATGAATTCCAAGACCCTTGGGGGCATGCAGATTCATCTCCGACAAACTAGCAAGCCAGAGGCAGTAGCGTCTGCCAACTGGAAAATATTGTAGCATGGAGAATGATCCTCTGAATTTGTACACTTGTAAAAACTCCATTTAAATCCTTGGCATTTTTCTCATCACCAGTAACTGAAAATGATGTAACCATAAGACCTAAACCTCCCATACAAAGTCAGACATGGAACTGAGATCAATGTTACTAGATATCTATACATTACAGAATCTAATTTATGGGGGGAGGGGGGAGCTTGAGGCAATGAAACAGTGCTTTGTAGGTTTGCTTGAAAATACTGGAACAACTGCACATAATCAAAGTAGAAGTATTGCTTACCTTTCAGTTCTGTACAAGAAATGCATTTAGCCTCAATTAATGGACCTGCATTGCAGCTGCTAAAATAATTACAAAGTGGTTGCCCTTCATTTATTTTTCAGTCCTGTGCCTCACAGACAAAGCCTGGATATGGTGTACCCATGTCTTGTTCAACCCTGGGGGTGTCACTATGTTCTGGCTATATAGAGTCTGTTCCCAGGAGAGATATTTCTGTTTGGTCCTCCACCTTGGAAGTGGCAAGGAGCCTGGCAGTAGTGGAGGAAGCTGATTAAAGTTAGTGCACATTAGGGTTGGTAGTTTGGAACTCTGGCAGAGAACCACTGCTATCATCCCCAACAAGGAGTGTGGTAAAGTCAGTGCCTAGCTGTGTGATTCTCAGCACATCTAATTGGTCAGATAGTTCCTGGAAGGTGTTGGGGGAATATGAAATGTCCCATTGAATAACTTCACAACTGTATTCTCTACTGATTGACTTGATAACTGACATGTACACTGGAATTTGGGGCTGCATCTTATTGAGGGTCATTGGAGATTTAGGTTGTTAGTAAAGGATTAACTATTACACTGCTTTAGTTAAATTCAGCTGACACATCATTAATTGAGGGAGCTTAGTAGATCAGAAATTTCACAATGAACGAGATTGTGATACTATCAAACTGATCCCATGACAAGGTAGTTCTCAGCCGTGGCACTTGCGATTAAGTGACCTGATGATTTGCCAGCTCTGCCGGTAAATTGCTATTAAATCTATCATTTTTGCTGGGGTGGGGTCACAAAAAGTTTAAAAACACCCCCGTCCCATGACAAATAATACATATACTCATAAAATCCATGTATTTTAACAGATTAGGAGGCTTTATGTTAGTGTTTAAATGCATGTTTATGATAGGAAATTCTGAGAGCAGAAACCCACAAAATGTTTAACTGCCAGTAGTCAGACCACCCAGTTACTGTGGCATTCTGACTTGGTGATTTAAGATTCTTGTAATATTATAAGGTCTGTTACACAGGAAGCCGCGCATCTCACAGCTAAGCCGCATTCCCAACTAATCTGTGACTTGTTCTTGTGGATGAAGGCCTTGGGAGAAACGAAGAATACACAATTTGTGATCTGCTCTGTTTTCTTGACCTTCAAAAGATGATTATGAATAAAATGTAAAATGGAAGGTTTTTTCACACAATGGGGCAAATTTGTAAAAGTCATTTTGACTGTTTCGTTTCAGTGATTTTCCATGATTTTCAATGCTATTTTGTTATTTTCTGGACTTTTTGGTTTCACTGACTTATAACTGATAAATAAATTGTTCATCTTTAAAAAAGATTAATATTGATAAACACAATACTGATCCGGTCTTTTTCACGAAAACTCACCTGACTGTGACAAAATGACCAAACCTGCTCCATAGGGAATAATAAATTTTTGCCAGTCTAAATCAGGCAAACAGAATGGCTCTGTAAATTGTCAAAAAAACAGCAATAACGATGTATTGTCTATATTTCAGCACCTAACTGTTCTACTGTTCTTTATTTACACAATAACTGCTATACACATGGCATTTACTCACAAAACTAACGTTTTACAGAACAATGCCAGGGCTGGCAAACTGGGCAATTGCCTAGGAGAAAAAACTTCGCTTGCTCTATTTGGCAAAAATGAGAGGAAGTGGAAGTGAAGAGGATCGTGATAGTTGTTAAAGAACAGAAGAGGTCGGCAGTGTACAGACAGCAGAGGCATCACTGGGGCTTAACAGTGTGATTGGTATCTCCTCCCCCCCTTGCTAATCACCCATCAGAGTTGGCCAGAGCTTGTTTTGTCTAAAACTGGCCCTGGGAACCTGAATGTTACTTAACTGCGAGCTGAATGCTCATGCTTAACTGAAACTTGACTGGAACCTGTATATTTAGCTGGAACCTGAATACTTTCCCTGGGGGCTGAATAATTCCCCCAAGTGTTTCAGATTCCACAGAACAGTCCCAGGTCCCTGCTCTATAGTGCCGATACCCCATTTCTTCCCCCAGCCCCCTACCTTAGACCTGGAATCAGTCGAAAACATTACTGGCATAGCCAATGAGAAGAAAGTAGACAGTGCATTGGTGACGTGGGGGGTGACACTGTCACTCCCAGACTCAGACTCCAGCTCCCAACTGGAGTCTGAATACTTAGTTGGGAGCTGATAACTTAGCTGGAACCAAAACGATTAATTGTACCCTGTTTAACTGGAAACTTAATATTTAACTGGTAATTGAATATTTTACCCAGGAGCTGAATACTTAACTAAAACCAAAATACTTTAGCTGGCACCTGGACACTTACGGAGAAATTTATTTAAGTCGGGAAAGACCGCTATCGGTCTTCCCGACATTCTCGCAGGAGGTGATCTCGCAAGATCCTCCCTCGGGAATTTCAATTTCAATATTATGGAAATCGGGTCTTTTGATTTCCATATTATGAAAATCAGGTCTTTCCACCAAAATTTTTCATAGCCATAGAAGTTATGGCTACTTTTCGGTGGAAAGACCCAATTTCCAGATTATGGAAATTGAAGGACACCGATTTCCAGAATCTGGAAATTGAAATTCCCGTGGGAGGATCTCACAAGATCACCTCCCGTGAGAATCTTTCAAAGTTAAGCCTGAAAAGACTCGAATCCGACCATTCGAGTCTTTTTTGTGCTTAATAAATTTTGCCCTTTGCTGGGAGCTGAATTCTTTGCTAGAACCTGAATACTTAAGCTGGGGGCTGAATACTAAGCTGGGAGCTGAAATACAGAGCAGATGGGCCTGCTGTAGAGGAATGAGTTGAAAGCAAGTTAACTTTAACCCTGATGGACTTTTGACCTTCATTTTAACTCCTAAACTATGCACGTAACTATACAACTATGTGTGCATGGAAAACTGTACAAATATAGCTGTGGCTCTTTTTGTGGCCTCTTGCTGATTGTGTCATCTAATGTATTTCACATTTGCTTCATATTTATTTATTCATAACACTACTGAAAGCCCCATCTGAGCCATCATCTTGTAACCAGATGTGTGAGAGAAACAAGAAATTCAAGGTAAAGGACAGAGAAAAGGAATGCACTTTACATTCAGCAGTATTCACCTTTTACCCCATTGTTCTCTTAGCTATGTAAAGCATATCAAAGGAGATGTGACACAAACATATGGAGTTACAGGGTATAGTGTGTCCTGTACTGTATCAAGTGATCTTGAAATTATAGCTATGACTTCATCACCTTTGACCCCACTTACAGTAATGACCCAAAAACTGTCTGATGTCTCACAGTAGTGCAAGTGGTTTTGGTACCCAGGTCAGATTGCTTCTCTACCAGCTTCCAGATTTTACTAAGTACAGTAACCAGGTCAGTTGATTAGTGATGTAGTTTGCCTGCAAGCACAAGGCAAACTGAGCTTCAGTCATACAAACATGATTTGTGCTTTCAAGAAACAGATACAAAAGAAGCTGCTACTATTTATGACAGAGAGGGTTGGGCAGAAACATCACAGTAAACAAGTAAAAGAAAGAAGAGTACAATTCCGGGTGAGGTTTTGCTGCAAATTGGCAATGTAGTAAGTAATGGTCCACCCTTCTGGCTTTTTGCCCTGGATTTGTCTCACAGTGTGCAGCAATCAAAAACAAAGCAAAATCAGTTATGGCTCTTGTATTTTAGCCTTACTGGAATTTACTTGACTCCAAAGAGAATATTGATCAAAGTGAGAATTGTCCCATAGATATGTGAATTTACGACAGTTCAACGGTTCTCCTTTACCTATTCAGCAAAGATCAATATTTTCTGTGAAGTGAATTTACTCACAGTTCACGATTTTACGGTGACAACCATTCGATTATTTATCATGTGTCTAAATTCAAATTTGCCAAGGCAAAATTTCACTGAAAAGGCTTAGAAATGATGGTGACGATGTGCCAACTCATTAATATTAATGTTAAAATATTTGTTGTAATTTAGGCGACTATTCTCAAGTGATAATATTCATGACAAATTTGGTACAATATGCCACGGCTACTTTTTTCCCTACTACACTCACAAAGAACTAAGTGACAATTCTCTACATTGCTGCTACAATACACTGTTTAGTGACTTTGCAACTGATGTCACTATAGTACAGGTAAATTGTCATGACTGGCAAATTCACTTAATGAGTTGAATTCACTCCCTAAAAATACAACTAACTTACAAACATAAAGGTTTATTTTGAAAAATGAGTATGGTACAGAGTATCCAGGGTCCATTTCCCAGATGATTAGTTAGTGGTGTAACCAGGAACACACTGGTCCCAGAGGAAAAGCCTGTGTCTGCTCCTTACTGATCATTCAGCCATGCTGATCAAAATTAATATAGTAATAGAAAAATCTAGTGTTCTTTCTATGGGAGTCACTCAGTAAAGGGCAAAGTATCCCATAGCTAATAGCTAATTGAGGTCACTAGTAAAAACAATTTAGGTTCTTATTGGAATGTTGAAGTGAATATTCATAACTTTGGGGCATTATGCCCTGATGGTTGTGAATTCGTTACTCATTCACTAAGCGTGAATTCCCTTAGCAAAGGAGTGAACAGTATCAGATGCAGTTTCCAGCAAACTACTTCATAATCCATTGAACAGTAGTAGGATGCATAGTCGTGCAGTGATGTTATCCTCATAATACCTGTGAAAACTTTATTAAATAAATAATACATCCCATTCTATGTCCCCACATCCCTAGTTCATGTTTTCACTTGGTTGTACCCACCATTTGCCACTTTGATCTGGCGAAGTCAAACATCTGAATTCAAAGCAAAATTCACTACTTTGATGGAATCCATAGCTTGATAAAGTAAGTTTACAACTGTCATAAGTCTCCAAATTGGTCATGAATGCTCCATATTGCAGAGTTTGACGAATTTTTGTCTCAGTGTTTTCATTGCTTGTTTTTTTATTCCCCAGCATAGCACCTAGTTGTCTGTATTTAGTTATTGATAACGCAGAGTGCATTTTCTGGTTTCTTCTGCTTGAATGAGGGAATATGGGGAAGTGTCGAATGGATGCAAATTCAGATCTTGACACAACGATTTGGCCTTTAATGAATAAGACCCTTAATAGTGTTGTGTAATTTTCTGTAACACAAGCAATACAGTTAAATTATATCATTTAAAAAAATGTAGATTTGTTTGCTCTGCTTTACTCACTTTTCTTATACTCTCCTCCTAATTTTAGTAAGGGTCCCTTTTATATGGTGACATAAAATATGGAAACCATACAGCTCCATATGTTATAACAGCAAGTGCAGGCATTCAGCCACACTCCAGCAAATTCCTAGGGTGCCACAAAATGTGTATCTCTATAGGGCCCAGCTATAATCCTGCAGCACTGTCCCCTGCTGCCCATAGGCCAGACTTTACTACTCCATAGTTGCTCATGTGCTGCCAACAACCATGGTCAACAATGAGTTGGTGAGCCAGTTGCTGAAGTATTGCTATGGTGGCCTCCGTGAAATATTCGCCTGGTGTCTATCCACTTAAAGTTACACTGCTGAGTAAAAAATGGCTTTTTGTATTCAATGTTTTGTCATCAAAGCAAGAGAGAGGGCAGAAGGAGAAGTGCAAAATGCTTTGATAGACTTGTTTGGCAAATCACAAAGTGCAGAGAAATGTAGAACAGAATATGCACATGTTTGCAGAATCTGGTGTATAACCATTTTAATGGACCATTAGTGCAAAGTATAGGACCACAGCAAATCCTTCAAAAATATCACAAAGTGCAAAATTAGCCTGAGACAAAACACACACACAGCACAGGAACAGCATTCCAAACAATTCCACTATTTTATGGCCATTTAAATATCCTGTAAGCTACCTACAAATGTTAAACCCTGACAACCTGCATATGGAATCCATTACATATTAGAATACAGTTTCACTAGTTCTTTTATTTCATTCAGACCTATAAAAGGTACATGACAGTGAGAATATATGAAACACCTCCAAATTAAAGCTGTTTTTTGCTGATAAAGACATGTTTTGTTTAATCACAACCAGTACTGATCTCTGGATCTTACGAGGACAGAATGCATGGTATATTAGGCCGCACCCACTAACTAACCATACCCTTTTAAAAAATAATCACAGACTAAATTATACTGAGAACTGAAGTGCTTTATCTGTGTAACAAAGTTCAGGTTA
>JAKJJM010163081.1:0-10309 GCA_021901965.1 Pipa carvalhoi
TGGGGGCTGCATTCTGTCCCAAGTGCTGTTAGGGGGGTGCCGAGCGGGGAGGAGGGCGGCGGCACCAACCTCCGCTAGCACCCCCGGAGGGCGCCGAGCGGGGAGGAGGGCGGCAGCACCAACCTCCGCCTAGCACCCCCCGGGTCGCACGTCTGCCCCGGGCACCTAAAGGGCACGCTACACCACTGGGATAGAGTGGTCCTTTTAGTCCACAGATGCAATATGTATCATCATCTATAGACTCTGTATACATATACCGTATATCTACATGGTTTTCTCTGTTAGATTACATCTATTATCAGCTATATAAAACAAGGGGAAAACACTGTTCTCTGAATTGCTATGTTTGATTTTCCACTGGAAATTGCAGTCCATTGCCAAAACCCATTTGGACACTTCTACAAAGTATCCGCACATCATCAACCGCATAAATCTGCAACCTGTGTGTAAACAAATTTCACACTAGTCATTCTATCAGTATCTCTTTCTTTATCCACTGAAGTGTTTCATTATTAATGATCTGTTTTGCATTTCGTATCTGGACACAGTTATGACTTCTATTGCAAAGAATCCTACAATTGGTACTTAACAAACAGCTGCTGCCTGTGATTTATTTGAAGTTTACCATCTATTGTAACATGAGGACAGTAGGGCTCGTGTAATAATGCGGTATACCACTGTGTAGAATGAAAAGAAAGCAAGAACGCAATGATTTGGAAATCTCTTATAGCCATATTTTATTCTCAACAGAACATAGAACACATATCACAAGTCGAAAGTTAGACATTTCTCTATTGGATTTGAAAAAAATCAATTGCAGCGACACATCTCAAAAAAAGTAAAGACAGGGTTAAGAAAAGGCTGGAAAAGTAAGTGGTACTAATGAAAACTGGCTGGAGGATCAGCTAAGTTACATGACTGTATAACAAGAGGGTGTTAGAAAGGCAGGGTCTAACAAAGATGGTCGGAAATTTACCAATCTGTGAAAAAATGCATCTAAAAATAGTGGAACAATTTCAGAAAAATGTTCTTCAGTGTAAAATTGTAAACACTTTGAATATGCCACCAGCTACAGTACATTATATATATTATATATAATACACATTTAATATAATCAAAAGATTCACGGGGTTATTGATCAAAGTGAGAATTCGACGGTCGAAGTGAATTCTCTACACTTTGGGTGGCGACGCCCTGATTCTCTACTCCTTATTCACTAAAGAGCAATATTGTGGGACAATATTCCCACAGTAAAGTCGCGACTGCGACAGTAGCCTTCTATGGTGTAGTGTGTGACCGTCGTTAGCTGGTGAATTCGCCACATCGCAGAGTTTGCTGAATACTCGAATATGGGAAAGTGGCGAATTCACACCTTTACGTGATAAATTAGACTTTAGTCAATAACCCCCTCAGAGAATCTGGAGAAATCCATGTGCACAAGGGATGCTGACTGTAAATATTAGATCTTCCTCTCTGTCACGTGGACAAAAAGTTGTACGTCAACACAATCCACAACAGCTACAGTCTTCTCTGGGCCAAAGCTTGAAATGGACTGAGACAAAATTGAAAAATTGTTCTGTGGTCAGATGAATAAAAAATGTGTTATTCTTTATGGAAACTAGGGACGCCATGTCCAACAGATGTAAGAGGAGAGGGACCCTCCAACTTGGTATCAGTTCAAAAGCCTGCATCTATGATAGAATGGGTTGCCATGCTCAGTAGTTAACACTGCTGCCTTGCAGCGATGGGTTCTGGGTTCAATTCCACCCTGGACTTCATCTGCATGGAGTTTGTATGTTCTCCCCACACCTTTGTAGGTTTCCTCTGGGCACTCCGGTTTCCTTCCACAATCCAAAAACATGCATGTGTGTGTGACTGAATAGGGAAACTAGATTGTAAGCTCCACGGGGCAGGGACTGAAGTGAATGGGGAATCTAATAGCGCAGGGGTCGGGAATCTATGGCTCTTATGCTGTGTAATATATCAGCACTATAAAAAATGAATAAATACAATTAGTGCTAATGGCATGGGCAGCTTACACATCTTAAAAGGCAATATGCAAAGCAATAAATAGCGCAGGGGTCGGGAACCTATGGCTCTTTTGATGGCCGCATCTGGCTCGCGAGCCAATTGCTACTCACCAGCGATGCTTCCCTCTCCAGCTGGTGAGGTAATTTGAGCGCGACGGCTTTTCTCTGTTCCTCCAAGGTGAACTGTCGTGCATGAGTGTGGAGAGAAGAGAGAAGCACCGTACATAGTGGGTGAGGTACCTAGCAAACCCCAGCAGCGTTAGCACCCCCCTTCCCCGCTCCACAACCACCAGCTCCGATAGCACCTCCCCCACAGCTCAACAACCACCAGCTCCGATAGCACCCCCCCCACGCGTAAGGCTCTCCCATAGAAAATTGTCGGCTGGAAATGCCGATATGCGATATGGCTCTCAATGCAGAAAAGGTTCCCGACCCCTGATATAGCAGTTTGCAACAACACATGTTCCTATCCAGACAACGTCTCTCTCAGGGAAGGCCTTGTATATTTCAGAAAGACAATGCTAAATCACA
The DNA here is from genome assembly GCA_021901965.1 of Pipa carvalhoi. Classification (NCBI taxonomy): domain Eukaryota; kingdom Metazoa; phylum Chordata; class Amphibia; order Anura; family Pipidae; genus Pipa; species Pipa carvalhoi. The sequence continues at coordinate 2,562 of JAKJJM010163081.1, forward strand.
TACTGCATCCATCATAACAGCATGGCTCCAGGTGCTGAACTCGCCTGTCTACAGTCCAGACCTTTCACAACACATATTGCATTATGCAATGAAAAATCCATCAGATAAAACCCAGGACTGTTGAGAAACTAGAATCCAACATTAAACAAGATTGGGGCAATATTTCTCTTCCAAAATTTCAACAATCGGTCTACTCACTTCCCAGATGTTTACAGTCTGGTATAAAAAGAACTGGGGTGCTTCACAATGGTAGATATGGCCCTTCGACAACACTTCAGGTATTTAACAACCATTGGAGTACTAATTTACTAAGGAGTAATGGACTGTATTAACTCCATCACTGGAAAATATGGTGACAAAGTGCCAACATGAACTAGGAGTTGTGTACTAATTAAATAAATATAAAAAACAACTAGTGACCATTGGTAACAATATGGGCAACCTTGTGCTTTATTATATTAATACAAGCATATTGTTAGTAGGTTGTTTAGGTAAAGATGACTTCACTTTGCCACAATATGGCTATTTAGGATGAGTTCACTACAATATATTACTGCTCCTGTTCATCAGACTATGCACAGACTTTGCGTCAATTTGTGCCATCACCATGATGATATATAGATAAGGGAATAAGGAGAATCGACTTTGTGACATCATGGGTGAATTCATTCTTTCAGTCCTTCATGAATAAGCTTCTTAAAAACACAAAGCGCCTAATTGACTAAAGACCGAATAGTCACATACAGCTATGAATTCGCATTTATTCGCCATTTCCCCAAGTTTGCTTATCGACTGAACTCTGGAAAGTGGCAAATACGCAACCAATTTAGGCATCTACAATAGTTGCGAACTTAAAGAGCTCTTGGCATTACTCTGTGTGCGTGCACAGGTACTATTGACTAAGTAGCGGAGTGTGTAAATGGTGCGAATGCGACTAGATGAACTGCTCTGAATTCACCTATTTGATTTCGCCACTTCAGACTGGTAAATTGTGGGGGTGATGGCAGGGCTGGGTGTTGCGTAAGGCGACTATTCATTCAAAAGTGACAATGGCGACTGCAATTAAAACATGACCTAGGGACAAGGTGACATAAAAATAGAATATACACAGAATACGTGTATGGGATATGGTGAGACTGATGTCATTGCCCTTCGCTTGTCAAATTCGCCTCACTCCGCATGACTTCTCATCCTACTTCTATCCGCCTGACTATGCCACACTACACATCTGACAGCGTTCGCCTGTTCGACAAGTGTATTTGCCGCTTAGTCAATACTGAGAAGTGAATTTGTGAATATTTTGGTGATGCGACTCGAATTGTAGCGAAGAGAATTCACCAGGTGGATTCACCCTTAAGTCAACGATGCTTTTATAAAAATGCACCGGGGGTTAATGGTAGTTTGATTCGATGCTGAATATCTCATGTTTAATCTCAAAACCTCTGTTTTTTTTCGATTATAAATGCTCCTTCCAAAGGCTGAACCATCATGTGGTAGGATAGGAGAAAATCTTACCAAAACTACAAAACCATGAATATTATATATATATATATATATTGCTTTACAGGACTCCTTTTTTATTTAAACATATATTTTTATCATTTTGTTCTTCTTTTGTTTTTAAATAGTTTACTTCTGTGATCAGAACGACATAATAACATTCTGCACCAAACATTTAAATGTAGATGATGTTAGCTCGGTATCTAGGATAAAGACAATGGGCGCTATTTAAGAAAGTCGGAAAGACTGGTACCGGTCTTTCCGACTTTCCTGCGGTCCCGATTTCCACTTTATGGAAATTGGTATTTTTTGATTTCCATAATCTGGAAATCGGATATTTGTACCGAAAAAATCTGTAGCCATAATAACTTATGGCTACGGATCGGTACAAATACCCGATTTACATATTATGGAAATCGAGAAACACCAATTTCCATAATGTGGAAATCGGGACTGCCCATATTAAGCACGAAAAGACTCCAGTCGAGTCTTTTCGGGCTGAATAAATACCGCCCAATCTTGGAAGGAATTTCTGCTCTGCCACTGAGAGAGATGCACTTATTTGCTTTGTTTAAACATTTAGCATATTGGACCCATTTTATTTAAACAGATGCATAAGCATTCCTGACAAATGTGTTGTGCTACTGATTAGTTATGTGCACTGCTGATAAGATTTAACTGGTTTTCCTGTGCTGAATGTTTGTGCAACAGCAAAAGTGAGCTTAAAACAGAAATCCCCCTTAAAAAAAGACCCAATAATATTTTTTATTTTCATGAGCTTTTCAAACATATTTTTATTAACTTATACATCAAAGATGTCGATTTAACTTTATTTTTCAATGTGTTTAATCAAACTTTAACCAGCCTGGATTCTATACTACTGACTTCTATAGATTAGGTTGATTTAATGAAAAAAAAAAAATTCTTGATATGTTTAATAAATGTACTGATTGACTGACATAGGGAGGATATATTCAGCCAAAGTTGGGGTAAGACAAGTGCACTGTTATTGAAGCAGCAGCTGGTAATGGTTTAACCCGATAAAGAGGAGGGAAATAAAGTGGGCTGATATATTGTTATCACAATTGTGCGTTTTGGACAAAGGCCTATTGTTGCCACTGAAAAGTTTTGCCCATACTCCCCAAGTGTCCCATATTCTGCAGGACAGTCTGATCCTGTCCCAGCCCCAGAGTCTCGATCCATCAGTCCTACTCGATGGCTAGTGTTGGGCCAAGATGTCACTGGTGCAAACCAAACCAATCAGGGAAAAGTGGGCGGTGCCTCATGGTGCCACTGCCAGAGAAGGGTGCTTTCCTACTTCCCCCTACTGGCAAGTAAGGAGGCATGCTGTTGCCCAGCCAGTTCTTCCATTTCGAGGTCTGTGAAATCTGTATCAGCATATCTTTGTGACTAACCACCCATTAGAATAATGTCAATGTTTGTTGTAACATAGAAACAAAGACAAAGTTGATTGGCAGAGGCTTGCCTGTTAGGAGGCTGGGAACGTTTGCCTTTTTCTAAACAACAGTAGGTTTTATAGATGTTCAATGAGATGGGATTTATGGCAGCTTTACCTTACCTCCAGTGCTAGCATGTTTTATGTTATCTGACGTCGAAGAAATGCTCCATACATTATATCATTAGTGCGTTCTTTCTTTATTATAATAAAATGTCTTCTTCCAGTTCTGCAGGCTTGCATTATTAAAGTCTGATCTTTCAGGCAGGCCTTCAACAAAAGGTCTTTGTGAGTCATTTGCCACAGAAAACAAATCTCATACTGTTTGGGATGGAATTCAGTTCCAGACATAGAAAAGACAGTCCCCCCCCCCCCCATTATAGGCTGAAATCTGAAGCTAAAGTATAAGTACACAACTGATTAGAGTGTTTGTTGCAATTACAGGTTAAACAATGGGTTACGGCTTCAGCAAAATATAAATTAAATTTAGTGACAGTTTATGATTTGAACTCGGATTTGAATATAAATATATTCTGTTTTTAGGTGGGTTTCATCTAACATTAATTTTCCCTAACATTTTTTTATTTTTAAATGAATCATATTAATAAAGTCTCATACTTTTGTTTCCTAAAAGTACTTTGTTTAGATTTACCCGCGCAAGTTTCTTATGTTAGGGTCTGTGCTATTTAATCATTTAAGGTTTCTGTAGACTGTAGTGATAAACCAAGGTTTTAACTACGAGGTTATGTGAATTATTTACTGTCAAAGTAAATTGAAATATTAATTCTTGGAGCACTAGCACTGGTTTTCATGTATATATTTTATCTTTAAGCAACTATTTATTCTATTTTGTGTTTATTTTCTTAATTAATTGGCATCTATATTCTAATGAACTGACAATTTATGCTACTGCACTTGTTACCCTCCTGTTTATGCAAGTCTTTTTCCTATTTAGATTGTAAGCTCTATGGGGCAGGGACCTCCATCCTCTTGTTTCAATCATGGCCTGGCACTTAGAGTGATGTATTTTCTTGATTATATGGTTGTAATTTACTTCTCTTGTTCTTTGTTATGCACTTTTCCCTTGTCTGTATTATGATTGTATTGTTGGATTGTACAGCGCTGTGTAACCTGTGGCGCTTTATAAATAAAAATATACATGCATACCTATACATACATACAATGTTACCTTGTATGGCAGCCATAAAGTGAGGAAGGACTATTGTGTTTTGTAAAGGAGGAGGTAGTGGTAATTATTTTTAAATAAAAAGTAACCATTTAGGGATACATGAATCACATGTGATTATTGTTCAGAAAGTAGAGAGAGAAAACAAGTTATTATACAGAGAACTAAATCTCAGTAGACTCTATAGAGCATATTTACAAAAAGTTTAATGGAAATTCAACTAGTTTAAAGCTAGTGAATTAGTGCTAAACCTTGTTAATATATTGATACTGGTGATATTGATATTTATAACGCCCAAGAAGACCGTTATCTTCACCAAAAAAGTATTCACCTATGGAGATGATGCTCAAATTTAGCCACAGTCATCTGTGAAAACAGAATGGGACTTCATTGCAAATGAAGGGATGTAAAATTTGCTTAATACAGTTAGCGGGACACTGTGAGGGTGATGTCACTGCATTTCACTGGTGAAATTCGCATCACTACACATCCTACTACTGTTTGACTGAGTACGCTGCACTACGCCAGAATCTGCATCTCATGTTGTTTGCTTCTTCCGCAAGGGAATTTTTGGCTTAGTGAAAAGTGAGTAACTAATTTGCGTCCGTCGGAGCATAGTGACCTCAAATTACACAAATTCACAGTCGAATTCACAGTCGAATTCGCACTTTACTGAATAAGCCCCTAAAAAGTATTGTGTAAATACGCAGTTGCCATAATTTCACAAAATGTCAAAGAATGCCACTTCGCAGAAAATAATCTTTGGTGTATACCTGAAGTTGGAAAAGTGGCAAATTTTCACAAATTCACGCTATGGAGCAAATCTAGTTTACGGGATAATTCATACTATAATGAACATGCACCCTAATTGCAACTGATTTTAGCGTTTTGCCATCAGGTCACTGTAATATGTGGCTTTTTGTGTCTGAAACAAGTAAATCAAAGCTGTAAAAAATTGAAAACATTGATAAATGTTGAATGTTTATTTAGATATTTGTGTTAATATAAAACAAGCCATTTTATTCCTTATAGTAACATGAAGACCGTATTTACAGAACATATATAAAATATTTGCATATTATGAATACAAACCTGCATAAATGTTACAAAGATTCGGTTAAAGTCTCCACTTTAGAGGCTGGCTAAAATTAGGTATTAAATGGCCAAGGTCAGGAGCATTTAACAGAACAAAGTATAAAAAATAACTGAATACATGACCTTGATGTTTAAAATTTCCACTATGAAATCACTTTATATAATGAGCATATCTAGACACGGAGCCAGCCTTTTCCTTTTAAGATAAAATGATGTTTTCATATCATAAATATAGCTACAATAAATTGCCTGAATTAGTTTTAATAATTAATCATAATTAACAGCTAGTCCTTTGTAATATTACAATGTAACATGGAATGTAAATCAGAATTCTTAGCATCCTTTAGATGACTGTACATTCTGGGAACTTGTAGTTCACAATAGCGGAAGAATAAGAAGTTTAAAGGGTAACTCCACTTACACAGAAAAATAAAGAATGAAGGCCTTATTGACTAAAGGCCGAACAGTCGTGTATAGCTCTGAATTCGCATTTGATCGCCACTTCCCCATGTTCACTCATTGAGCAAACTCAGCGATGTGGCGAATATGCGTCTAATTTGAGCAACTACGATACTCCCGATCTTATGGAGCAATTTGCATGCATGTGCACTGGTTGTTTGACTATTGACCAAGCTGCAGAGTCTGTTGTAGTCACAAATTCAACAAGGCGCAGTGCTCCAAATTCACCTGTTTGACTTCGCTACCTCAGAGTGGTGAATTGGGGGGTTGATGGCAGGGCTCCAGTGTGGCATAAGGTGACTATTCATTCAAAAGTAACAATGGCGACTGCGACTAAATTAGTCTACTACTTAACATGAACTAGGGACAAGGTGACATAGAAATAGATGTATTATCACTTATAAACTGTTAATGGGATGTAGTGAGGATGACATCACTGCACTTCACTGGGGGAATTCACATCACTCTGCATGACTTCGCATCCTACTTCTATTCACCTGACTTCGCCACACTACGCATGTGACTGCGTCTGTAGCAGTCCGCCTGTGCAACGAATCTATCCGCAGCTTCATCAATAAGGGAGAAGTGAATTCTTGACTATTTTGGTGATGCAACTCGAATTGTAGCGAAGTGAATTTGACAGGTAAATTCATCCTTTAATTAATAAGGCCCTGAGGGTCTCCTTTGCAAAAATTGCTCTGGTGGTCCAGTCCCTTCTACAATTTAATAGAATATTTTTAGTTTAGGATTATCTATCACAGCTAAGAAAAAATTCAAAAGTTTTTCCAATAGCAACAGTAGCCTCAAGATTTTTATGTGAAAGATGAGTTATCCTTTACATAGCAGTTTTGGACAATAAGGGGATATTTATCAAGCTTTTTGCTGATTTTTACAGAATCCAAAACAATTTTATAATATAAAAAAAATATGCATCACAAAGTGATTTTTCCACAAAAACAGTATTTTTAAGTAGGTGATACGGCATAATAAAATAAACACTATTTCTCCAGCGTTAGGCCATCAACAAACCTTTTCGACTTTTGATAAATTACCCCCAAAAAGACTTGGTACACGCAATTGCAAAATTACACATTTTTTGTTGCAAACAATCCATATTCATATGCACATACAAAAAGAAATTGGTTAAAAGACCAGAAATGCAGGCCTACAAAAAAAAACAACCAATATTTTATTTGCATTGACGTACCAGTTGCTAGTATAAATAAGTATACGGCACACTGTTTACTAGCCAAATTCATGGCTGCACACTCCTGCGCTGTTTTTCTGTGCAGTACCAGCAAAAGCTGAGTTACTGCCCAGGAGAAAAGGGTTAATTAGGGTCAGGGGGTGGGAATACTTTGATGCTATTCACTTGTTTGAATCTTGACCTTGTCTTTTTAAACCAGATTCTGTTATTTTAGGCCCAGTTCATACTAGCGCATTTATACACCGCGTTTTTATAAAAGCACGTCCCGAAAATACGCAGGCAAATTCAGGCTGGCGTATATTCGGGACGCACTTTTGTATTGTACTTACCCGATGCAATGTGAATGCTCCCTCGGTGTTCGTGGATCTTTCTATCTGGCCACATTCTTCGCATTGTGTACGTACACCCGTCATATACGCGACATCAAGCGTGCACGCTCTCGTATAGGCGCGCGTTTTTTTTTAGTCAATTTTAGTCAAACAAACTGTTTCACTCATCACAAGTAGTACTTATTATGGGCTAGCAAAGAAATAAATAGACTTAGCTGTGTCTTAAAACAATAAAAATCCTGACAAGTGCCACAGGGAGGATCAATAGGTTCATTTTCCCTGCTGCTCTTTAAACCAGTGCAGTAAAGACAATATATAATTCGGAGTATTTGGCTTTTAATTGGTTTGTTGCTCCTCATTTGAGCTTTAAAGTGGACCTATCACTTCCAAACAACATTAGTTTATAAAATAGAGACAGTCTATAGGAACATTTTTGTAATACACTTCTATTAAAAAAAATGTACCTGTCTCTGTCTTTTAACCCTTCTCTCTGCCTGTCAGTTCGACACTGCAGGC